>VSMD01067044.1:0-193333 GCA_008750895.1 Mirza zaza
ACTCCCAGTAGACCCTCGGGGCACAGCATTGAGGCTTCAAGGCCCTCAAGTTGTCCTGTGGTATTTCAGGTTTGTGCAGAGCTGTGCCTTCCCTCCTGGTATCAACTTGTCACCTGGGACACAAGCAACTCAGCTTTGATCCCCACCCTTCTCCCCACCTTGCAAGCACCCGCACCCCCAATCCTCCTTAGGCTTTCATGTCCGAGTGGACACATGCCAATAAAGCCTTGGAGATTTCACTTCATACCCAACCAAATCTCAGTTTAGACTAAAATATTTTCCATGGAAGCACCATTCAGAAATGAGAACAGAATCAACAAAATGCTAACTTGTCTAATAATCTTTTGTGAACACAACTATAGTCATGCATCACTTGGCAATGGGGATGCATCCTGAGAAATTTGCCATTGGGAGATTTTGTTTTCATGCAAACGTCGTAAAGTGTACATACACACACCTATTAATAGGTGGTATAACCTACTACATACCTAGGCTACATGGGATAGCCCAGGGGCAGGGAACCTGTGGCCTTCTAGGTCCTTAATTGTGGCCTTCTGACTGAATCCGAATTTTACAAAACAAATCCTTTTATTTTTATTAATACATATTTGTTCATCTTTTATATTTTTATTTTATTTTTAAAATGAACACATTGAAAATACCAAAGAATAAAATAAGTTTCAACGAAGTAATCCTTCTAGATTGACTGGCACTTCTAGAACATTAGCAAGCCATAAGGACTAAATTTGTGGCTGCTGTGCTCATGATATAATTCTAACTTCCCCCACCTGACTGGTGCCACTACCGCGCAAGGCTGGTTGGTGAGAGTTTATGGGGGTCAAATACATCAGTTATCAGCTTTGAACAGCAGTGCACTGTGTTTCTGTTTGAAGTGGAATTTGTGAATAGTTGCACAGACAGTATATTTAATTCTGTCTGCTTTAACAGCCCATGATGTCAAAGAAAACCAAGAGAATGCTGAAGGAAGAAAACATATTTTAATGAGGATTGGGAATTGCAATATTATCTTGTTTCTGCTAAAGATAAGAGGGTTTGCTTGCTTTGTGATACTGCAATATCAACATTAAAGAAATTCAATGCTCATTAGCATTATATAACACTCATAAGGACCACAAATATTTTAAATTAGAGGGAGAGCCATGAAAGGTTATATTATAGAAATTAAAATATGAAAAGCGAAAACAAAGACAATTCTTTCAAGCAGTATAAGACCTGGAAATAATGCCACTGAAGCAACTTATAAAGTAGCTTATATACTTGGGGAAAAAGGGAAGCCAATCATTGGTATAGAAATTGTGAAAGAATGCATTGTTCAAGTTGTAGGATGCTTAGACCTGGATAATGTTTCAGAGTACAAACAACTGCCTTTTTCAAGAACCATAACTGATTGGCAGCATGAATTAGCCTCCAATCTACCAGAACAACTTTATGTGATACTTCAAAAGGAAATATACATTATTCAATTGCTTTGGATAAATCGACTGATCCTACTGACTTGGAATAGGCTTTATACTTCACTCGGATCATAACAGAAGATTTTCTTTGCTACTAAGAGTTACTTGCTTTGGGCACTCTTGGGAGCAGAATGTGAGGAATAGGTATCTTCAACAACTTTCAAGATAAATGTTGTGAAGTTGGATTGAATTTGGTAAATTTAGTGAGTATATGTACAGACAGTGCACCTTCCATGGCAGGAAAACACGAAGGGTTTTAAAAAAGCATTAACAGATCCAGATGCTCTCATTTCTTTTCATTGTATCTTATATCAGCAAAATCTCTGTGCTAAGGCTACTTACTAGTTTAAGTGACACTTTGCAAAAAGTAATAAGTATTGTTAACTATATTTGTGCAAATGCAGCATGGTATCATCAGTTTTGTAACATGCTAAAGTTGAACAATGTTGTATTCAGTGTGGATCTGCTGTATCATTCTAAAATGTGTTGGCTATCACAGGGACGGATGTTAATCAAAATTTTATCCCTGCAAGAAGAGATAGTTAAATTTTATGAAGAATGGAATCAGTAATGTGAATTCTTAAAGGAAGAATTCTATAGGATTTCACCATTTCTATGTGATATCATGTCAAATCAAAACAACTTGAGTATTTCTTTGCAAGGTAAAACTAAGTCTATCTATGATATATGGCAAAAGAAAATTCCAAGCATTTCCAAAAAAAGATATCTTTTTTCAAGATGCTTCTTCTTCAAAAGGAAATTACAGATGAACATTTTCTCCAGTTAGCAAAGGTCATTGATGAACAGAATGATATATGTGACTCATTTGAAGAATATGCAGCTGTTACAGACCTATTAATTGAAGAATACAACGAAAGGTTTACTGTCTTTGAGAATCATGACATCACACTCAAATTAGCATTTCAGCCTCACCTACTTGATATCACCAAGGCACCTAAAGAACTACAGATGGAATTGATTGAGCTCTTAGTAGATGACATTTTAAAGTCATTGTTTGGTACTAAGAAATGTCCAATTGAAATATATAAAAATGCAGTAGAATACCCACACCTTTGGCAACATGCCAAAAAACTGCTTTCTTGCTTTTCAACCATTTATTGCTATTAATCTACATTCTCCTACCTAACCCAAATCAAGACACCCTTAGGGTCACAAACGACTGGTACCATCTAGAGGATCAACTGAAACTGTGGATCTCCATGCTACCACCAAATATTCAAGTGCTTTTCAACAAAAAACAAACAAAGTCATGAAAAGGTTAGTTAGTTAACTTTAAAATTAACAAATAGTTTTCATTTTTTGAAACTAGTAAGTACATAGTAGTTAGATGTTTACAAAGTAATATACATTTGTAAGTATGTCTAATTTAGGTTGCTTGAACGTGGCCTTATTTGATTATAGCTAAATAAATGTGGCCTTCTAACATGAAAATATTTCCCACCCTTGGTATATAACCCATAGTTCCTAGGCTACAAACCTGTACAGCATGTTACAGTAACAAATACTGTAGGCAGTTGTAACACAATGTTAAGTTTTTGTGTATCCGAACATATCCAAACACAGTGTGTGATACACTGCCATATAACTGGTAGCACAGGAGGTTTGTTTACACCAGCATCACCATAAACATGTGAATAACATGTTATGCCATGACATTAAGATGACTATGATGTCATTACCTGGCTGGAATTCTACAGCTCCATTATAATCTTATGGGACCATCATCACATATGCAGTCTATTGTTGACTGAAACATTATGTGGCACATGATTGCATTTTACAAGATGAGCTTATTTGTGTTATATTTCTCAGGAATGAAAGAACACCCCACAATAATTTTTGGATTTTGTGCTTGACAGATATGGCTACTTTTCTTTGCCTCCACTTCTCCCTACCCCCCACCAAGGAAAATGAGAAAATGAGGAGAGAGGAAACTAGTAGTGAAAATTAAGCAGGTGGAATATTTGAACAAGAAAGAACAGCTGTGGTCTAGACATTTACATAGAATCTTACTAGAATAATCGCTTATCCCAGCATTCATTAAATATGGTAATTCCTCCTAGCAGATCATCTATCCCGCAATGTACATGGTATGCAATTGAATTTCTGCAGTGATGATGGGATCTCTGTTATAGCAATTGCCACATTGCATGGTATTTATATGTCTTTTCATCATTGCACTGTGAATTTCTGTCAAGTACTGGGTCATTAGCTTTCTACTGTATTTGGGATATAGAGCATAGTAAGTAATCAGTACACATTTTGATGAATGAATGATAAAGAAATTCGACTAACAACATATGTTGTATCATTCTTTTTCCTCAGGATATAACTGACCTGACTTACTATACAGGCCAAGAACTTATCTCAAGTGGCAACATTTTCCAGTTGGGTGACTAGGACTCTTTAGTGTCAATCATGGTGATTTCTTAAAAGGGGGAAAGAGTGGAGTAAGGAATACTCCTGAGAAACAGAACTTGAGGATGCTGTAAGTTGGGTTCTGAGCAAACTGCTGGTTTAATAATAATTTGGTTCAGGCCAAATGTTCAGATAGGGAAAAGAATAGAAAGGAAAAAAAGAAAAGTGCCTCTAACAAGGCTGGTCATGTACTATACAAAGTACAGTTTAAAACTCTGAGTTTCCAGGATCAGAAAATTGTAGGAAGTATGCAAATTATTCATGGTTACCTGGGAAACCCTCAAATTGGAAGGAGGAAAGTCACAGGGTTGGATATAAATTCAGGAAGTCAAGTTATAATATGTTTGTGTGTGTGTTTGTCATAGATGAGGAGCAAGGAGAGATTTTGAAGGAAAGTTACGTGAGAGGAAAAACAGGGAAGGCAGAGAAACTGCGTCTCTTGAACATGGAGTTTCCAAACCGCTATATGTACCTAAGCCATCCTGTGTAGAGTAATAACAGTAATGGACCCCTGACATGGGCTGTCAGCACCCTTTTCTAGACAGCTTCTTCCCCCACACACATGGCTGATAGGGGAGCCTCCATGCTGGCAGAGTGGGACTCCCCGCCTTTGGCCCAATTGATTAATCCAAGGATGGGCATCTAGCAAAGCTTGGCAAGTAAGGCCTCTTCTCTCTAATATTTGGATGGAAAACCAAAGACGGCTTGGGTGAAGTGGCTGTGAGTATGTAGGAGCCGTCTCTGTTTCCCACCATGTTGCCCATCATGGGGACATTGTGGTGAGCAGAGGGAGAGGAGAAAGCAGGCACACAGAGATGAGAGTTGGAGAGGAAGTGCTGGCGTGTGTCTCGGTCCCTGGTTCCCTTGTGTTCTGGGGTCCCCCTGCACCCTGCCCTTCCCAGGGCTCAGTTGTCCAGTCCTTCCTCAGATTCTGTAAGCCAGTGTTGTTTAAGCTGGTTTGATGTGAATTTCCATCACTTGCAACCAACAGAGTTCTAACACACATGTAATTGCCGGCTTTGGCACTGTACAAAGGCAAAGAAGAAGAGGTGGCAGGCCGAAGTGATCAACTTCCTTGTGACAGAGTACTGGAGCACCACAGGGATCAGGCTTAGGTTGTCCCTGGGGTACTAAAGGTTATTCAGTATGAATTAAAAATGGTTCCTTTCCTTATAGCTAGAATAGCTAACAATCAGTGCTGTGCCAGGCCGTGATTCGTTCATTCCAGTGAGCATGTACTGCATGCTCACCATGGTGAGGCACTGTGCTGTTTGTGACATTTGTGGTCAGCAGATAGAAAAATGATTTTTGGAAAATGGGTGCTTGTCCTGAAGAAGCTTACAGTCTGAAAGGAGAGATATCCCTAGATATTTGCAATCCATTGTGAAAAAATGTCTTAAAAGATAAACGCACCACGATGATTTCAAACAGAGGTAGCACCTTACTGTGCCTTAAATACTCAGGAAATGTTTACAGATCATGGTTCAGCTGAATCTTGAAAGACAAAGAGGAATTTGAAATGGAAGGAGCAGCATGTACAAAGACAGAGAGATGTGAGAGTCGTTTAGTGTGACTAGCAGGGTGCATGGAAGAGTTGGGGAGATGACACTGAAGAGTTCAGAGGAGCTGGATCTTAAAGGCCTGTGTTCCCTTCTAAAGATGTGAGATTATCTGGGAGAAAATGTGGAAAGTCAGCGAACTCATTCAACCATTTGCAGTTTTAAATGATTGCTTCCCTGTGGAGCCCGTGTGGGCGGGGATGAGGTTGGAGGTTGGGAGACAGGTCGAGGCATATTTCAGTAGTCGGAGTGAGAGCAGATGAGAGTCTGAGCTGAGACAGTGCCGGGGGCCTTGTGGGATGAACCTGACTGACAGAAAAGGCATATTGGAGTTAAACCTATTGGAAAGGTGGGCCGGCTCAAGGGAGAGCCCATGTAGATGCAGGAAGCAAATAACTCCCAGAGTTCTGACTTGTGTGCCCAAGAGGGTGGTGTTGAAATTGAGGCAGGGATTATGAAGGGGAGGAGAGTATTTGATTACTTCTGGACTTTCTGAATGTGAGGTAGGAAGCAGGGGAATGTTGGTTGCCCTGAGGGCTGATGAATGAGTGAGTGGCCAGGATTAGAATGGAGACTGCACTTGGCGTTTGGAGTTTCCGATGTGACCCAGGTGCCCAGTGAGTGTCTGGAACAGGGCAGAGTAAGAGGAGGAAAGAACCCAGGGAACACTAAGGTGTGAGGGCTGGTGAGAGAGCCAATGAGGAACTAAAAAGGATGCAATGAGAGTGGAGGTCCAGGAGGAGAGGCTGGAAAGAACTAGAAAGCCACCGAAGGTCATCTCTTGTAGTAGCAAGACTATAGAGTCAGCTGGAGAACAGCCCAGACTGCGTGGATTTGGCAATTAGAAGTCTTCAGTAGTCAGTTCAGTGAGAGAAAATACTTTGGACAATCATATTTCTTCACATTCCCCCTCTGTTGTGCCTTTGCTTATATTTATTCCACAAATGTTAATAATTAGAGAATACTTGATTTAATGAATTTATGCAAAGGGCTGATGTCTTATGGATCAAACAAAATGTCCTGACTCCGGAAACTAGACCTGCTTCTTCTTAGTTATGTGTCTGGTAACTTCCCTACTATAAGGAAGTTTCACCTTGCTGTCATTTACCTGTTTTTATTTTCCCTCCTAGCATAGCTCATTTAAAGGATAGAATAAGACAGCTGAAAGCTCTCCTATAGGCCCTGAGAAGGAGGAATTATGCAGATGTGATTAGAGATCAGAGTTCCTCAGCGGTGAGGTGGCCCACTTAAGACAGCCTCATTAAATTCACTTCATAAAGTGGAGCCAATGTATCTAACTTAAGAAAGAATATGGCATGCAAATTAAGACCTGAAAATATGAATGAATTTGAAGGATGCTTTGATCAGCATTTCTTAAAATGGCACATAGAGGGAAAAAACTCCTTAAAGTTGCATATACTTACCTACAGTGTTTTGTGGCAGGTGAATCTATTCACCTGCTCCATGGAGTTGCCTACTCCAAAGAATGAATCCACTGCTTGGCAACCAAAGTGCAATATAATACAAAGTATGCACAATTTTGAAATTAGACCTGACCTCCACTTACCTCTCAAATCAAAAACAACCTCCCCAAAATGAGAGAAGGAAAGCTAGGAAATGAAGGTGTGAGAGACATATTGCAGGAAAAACAGAGAAGAGTTGATTATATTTAGAATGGTTTTTTTTTCATAACCCAGATTGAATCAATGAATACTTGTGCATTGAACATCTTAGTGTTGGAATTTCTACTGCAAGAGAATCTATTTAAATATGAGTCCCAAATAATGTTATATCATGTCTGATACAGGAATGTATCTGGCAATATTAAACAGATCAAAATCTTGACAAGACTGGTCTGAATAGAAGCTATTCTTGGCATAGTTTAAGTAAAGGAGATCAATATAGATATTCAAGATGGAAAAATCCTAATAGTTAATAGAAAACCAAAATTCAAGGTCCCTCTAACCTTCACAGCAGAACTATTTCAAGTGCTTCTCTAGAAACAGACATCTCATAGAGATTTTAGTCCTGGGCCCCCAAGGCAGTGCCTGCTCCCCGCATCCTTTCTGCAAGGAGCCTTCCTCCCTGCCTGGAAACCTGAGGTCTGGGCTTCCACTCTGCCCCTCAGGCAGCTTCGCTTGTCCATGGCTGTGCCAAGTGAGGTCTGAAGTTGGAGCCTATAATCTGTGACTAGATTTGTGTATTTATATGTTGTAATTGCAATAACTACTTTAAATAGTACTTTTACTTAGGCTTCATGCTTATTCTAATAGGAAGATTTTTTATTCCAGTTGATGCTGTAATATAAAAATGGCAAGGCAGTTATTATACTCATAATTACAAATTTATTTAATTAAAATTACATTCAACTGTTCTGACACACTTTTAAGCAACTGCGAAAAATAGCTATTATGATCTGTTGGTATGCTTCCTTGAGTGGCTAATAATTTTAGTTAGATGATGGTTTTTATAGTTCTTTTTTAATAGTAAATATGAAAATTAAAGTTAGAGTAAAACAATCTACAATTCCAAAACTTTATCAGTTCAGCCTTTGCATTATGTTTTTAAAACCAGTTTCCCACCCCCCAATAAAAATAAAGAAACTGTACCTGTTAAAATATCACATGGGTGTATCCTGTGGAAAAATACAGCCAAGCAACTTACAGCAGATGCCAGGAGGAGAGGCCTTCACAGGCAGGACTCGCTGTGCTGTCCCCTGAGGCCAGAGGCTCAGATTCAAGGTGTGCTGCAAGTCTGTTGTACAGTGATCTCCATTCACATACTGTCACCATAGAAGGGCCACTCCAAACTTTTTAAATTTTTTATTTTTTGGTTCTTTTTTCTTTTTTAAAAAAATAAGGTGAAAGTCACATGACATAAAATCAACCATTTTCAAGTGAGCAATTCAGTGGTATTTAGTACATTCATAGTATTGTGCAACTACCACTACTATCTAGTTAAACATTTTTATTACCCCAAAGAAACTCCATACCCATTAAGCAGTTCCCTCCTTCCTCCCTCCCTCTCTTCCTTTCTTCTCCCTTCTTTCCCTCCTCCTTCCTTCCCACTCACCTTCCCTCCTTGCTGTCTTTCTTACCATCCTAATGAGTATGAAGTGGTATCTCATTGTGGTTTTGATTTGCATTTCTTTAGTGACTAAAGGATGTTGAGCATCTTTTCATGTGCTTGTTGGCCATTTATGTATCTTCTTTGGAGAAATACCTATTCAAACCCTTTCTCCACTTTTCAGTCCTGTTGTCTTTTTTTTTAATTGAGCTATAAGAGTTCTTTGTATGTTCTGAAAACTAGACCCATATCACTCTAAACTTTTTATTGCCTCCTAACCTTTTGAAGGTAAAGAATTCTTTTTGTCTTTCTTTCCTTCCCTCCCTCCATTCCTCCCTTGCTTCCTTCCTCTTTTCTCTCCTTCCTTTTTCTCTTACATACTGAAAGTATTGGATTTTGTTACTGGAAAGTAATAGATTTTTATTTTAGAAAAGTATAAGGAATAAAATTTAGATTCCTGATATTTCTATCACCCAGAGATCATTTGTTTTTCTTTTTTAGAGATGAGATCTTGCTAAGTTACCCAGGCTGAACTCAAGCTCCTGGGCTCAAGCGATCCTCCCACCTTGGCCTCCCAAGTAGTTGGGACTATAGGCTTGTGCCACGGAACCTGGCTTACCAGAGATAATTTTTATATCCTTTTTCTAGTCTTTTTTTTTTTAATGTGTAGGATAAACATGTATACATATATAATAAAAGAATTCATAGTAGTTGTCACGTATTTTAATATTTTAATGCTTTTTTGACATGGTGAAGTTATTTGCATGTATTTATCATAGCAATTTTTTTTATAACTAGTGAAATAGAATCTTTCCATATATTTGTTAATCATTTGTATTCCTTATTTAATTGTTCAAATCTTTTGGCCCACTTTTTTCTGTTAATTTTATAAACAATAAAACATCTCATATCAATTATTATAAACTAATTATATACTCAGGATACTAGTCCTTTTTTTCTCATATTTGTTACAAATTATTTTAGGTTGTTATCTGCCTTGTATCATCCTTTATGATGTTTGAGGCAGGAAGTTATTTTATATTTTTTCTATTGTCATATCTAACATTTTTTTCATTGATTTCTTCCATTGCTTTTACATGTAAAAAGTCCCTATCTATGAAAAGCATCAAGAGGTCATATAAATATTTACTTACATCATCTCTTGCAGTGTATCATTACATTTTTTTTCTACTTTTGTCTGGAATGTATTATGGTGTTGTGAGACAAGAGAATCAAACTTTTATTTTCCTAAACAGTTAACTAACTTCCTGATACCATTTAGAAGATGGATAGTTTGCAGTAAGTTAATCTATTACGAAAGACATGAAACCGGTTATTTTGCTCAATTTTTTTAGAAACACTTTAAATATAAGCTGTATGTGAAGCAGGTCATCTGTGGTTGGGTTTTCCTACATTCCTGTTCTTACCAAAAGACAGCCATACTCTCATTTCGGACCAGGGTAGCCCATGTGCCAACCCCCTGGTCTCTGTTTTGGAGGCTACATTAAAGCTGTGGATAATCAGAATGCAGAGCCTCGGTGTGTGCTTTCGCCCAGGTAAACCCTTCCATGGTTGATTGATGAACTTCCTGAGATCTTACCATGATTCTTGGAGCTCACATGGTCTGCAGTGGCTGCACATACAGTTTTCGTCATATTCCCTCTTATTCCTTACTGTGTCCTGGAAGGAATGGAGCATGTCATTGCTCAGGACTGTGAAGCCTTTGTAGAGTGGCGGCTATAGCATAGGCTTTGGAGACCACTCTGAGTTCAGGTCCTGGCTTTGTCACTTCTTGGGACTTTGAGCAAGTTGCCTTACTTTTGTAAGCCTGTTTCTTTATCTTTAAAATGGGTTTAACAGTGAACCTACCTTAAAAACGTGTTTACAGTGCCTGACACATAATAAGTATATATTAAGTGTTAACTGCTGTTGTTGGTGGTGATAATATCCTAGTGGTGAGTTTCTTCTGGGAGAAACTAATTGTAATTAAGTAGAAGCATTAAATATAAACCAAGAACAACAAAGCTTCTAATTAGCAAATTGTGTTTTATGTTTACTATAGTTAAGCTCATACTCAAAACAGGCACCCAGTTACTGATGATAATTTATTCTGAACAACAAAATCACTTTCTCGAGGCCTACTTGTTTTGGATAGCAAGAGGAAAAAAGAATAAAGCCAGTTCAAGATATGACAAGGGAGTAAAACTATGGTGGAGTTTAATATCTGAGAAAGGAATTTTTTTGTCACCTTAAGGAAAGGATTGCAATATACTTTTTTTTTCTCTTTTTCTTTTATGTTTTAAGAGACTGGGGGTCTTGCCATGTTGCCTCGGCTAGACTCTGGCTCCTGGGCTCAAGCAATCCTCCTGCCTCAGCCTTCCCAGTAAATGGGACTACAGGTGTGAGCCACCTTACCTAGCTGTTTCTTTTTCTAAGCACAGTCAGTGCTGTAGGATATAGATAGCACATGTACTGCTGATGGAAAAGTAAGGTAAAGGGAATAGGAAAGATGCCCCGTGTAGGAAGTGACAGGACTGGGATGTGCAGCCGGCTGTTTGATGACATGTGCAGCCCAGCCCGGCCCTGTGTCTTTGCATCTCCAGGTGTTGGTTCAGGCCGCAAGTCCACCCCTAGTGTCTAAGTCGCAGAGGGAGCCTGCAGAAGGCACATGGCACTTCGTATTCTGATTTGGAATTCAGTGAGCTTCTGATTTGGTGATGTAAGTGAATGCCAAGTGGGTGTTGTCAGTGTTCATGAAATAAAGGAATATCAGTTATATTTTTAGACGATGATACTCTTTTGTCATCTATTAGTGTTTTAAAACCTACATTGTGGTAAAATAATTTCCAGAACACATCAGCTGCTAGACATCTGTTTTAAAATAGCATTGCTATACCAGTTTACAAAGAAACCAGTTGTGCATCTTTTGGGGTAGGGTTTTAAAGAAGAGTGATTTTTTTAATCAGTATTACTGCTTGGAGGTATCTAATGAGCATTCCAAAATTTAAAATTATATATGAAATTATAAGACTAGCTGTAGCTAAGAAAATGGGCAACAGTTATAAGGAAGACTAAGAGTAAAAAAATCTCTGTAAAGAAGTATCATCCATATGATCGTGAGGTTGAGATCATTTGACGATGCAACCCTGAGTTTTGGCAGATAAGGCCTAATGGTGTGCTGGTCACCAGTCACCATTTGGAGTGTCTACCCAGCTCAAAGCGATTCCGCCTTTTCTGGGAACTGCTCCTCCTGCCCAGGCCAGAGCAATGAGTCCTGGCAGGCATTTTGTGCAGTGAGGCATTATGGTATATTTTTGTCCATGGTTCCTGGCTCATAATTCCCATCACTTTGGTTACAGTAAACAGAATGTCTCTCTCTGACCTTCTCCTGCTCCTCTTTCACCTGCCCACGGCAGGACTCTAACCTGACTGTGGGTCATAAGACCCTCATTCCAGAGCAGATCCTGCCCGTACCCTGGAGGAAGGAATGCTGCACAGAGAGGCCAAGAAGAATCTGAACAGATAGGTCTTGCTGGGTTTAGATCATAACCTTTTTGTTCAATCACCTTTCTATATGATTGACAGCCCATCCAATAAAGTCTCCATAAATTTACAATTGGAGATGGCAGATTCCGTCTGTCCTTTCACAGAAGTACTTTCTACTTGTCTGTTTGCCCTGAGAAGCAGCAAGGCAAAGAATGGCCACCTGCAGAGAAGAGAGCCAAGCAGATGCACAGGGGGAAGGGAATAGGGAGATGAGAGTCCAGAGGGCATTCCAGTCCCCATTTCTGTACCTTCATAAGGCTGGAAGGCGTGCCTCACCTGGGTCCCCTGGCCCCTGAAACAAGTTCCCCTTCCCAGTCAAGCCAGCAGGAGTAGATTTCCATTACTCATCCCCAGGAGTCCAGCAGAGGTGCCCTGGGAATACAAAAATGTGCTGTTTCTGTCCCCCAAGACCCTCCAAGAGTCCCCCAAGAGCCCCTTCGTTAGCCTAACTGCCTACCCAGTCAGTGCATTCCCCTTCCTGACCCACTGTGCTGGCAGAAGCAGGTCGCGTGGCAGACAGGGCTCAGGCAGTGAGCACAGCATAACACAGGGACTCACACAGGTAGAAGAGCCACTGCAAGCACCCGATGGCAGGAAAAGTCCATAGAACACACTGATAAGAAGCAAAACCACTTTGTCAACACTTTTCATAAACACTCTCAGTTACAGGGAGCTTCCAGCTAGTGCACAGGGAGGGACTGGGGTCCCGAGCCTAACAGATGCACACAGCTGTCTGGGCTGCAATGGCATAAGACAGTCCCGCCAGTGTGGCAGACTCACAGTGAGGAGCGACCCAGAGCAGGTTGTGGAACATTCCAGTTGCCAAGTCAGACTAGCACTCTTCAGCCATTCCTGGGGAGGAGGCCTTAGATACTATATCTTCATCCCCCATATACCAGTCTAGTTAGTTGTATCCTAGTAACTGTGTATGAATAAAAGCAAAGCTTTCTTGACGATGTGGTTCACTGGCTCCAGCACCATCCCTAGTCTTTTGCACACTTGACCTCAATATGCCTTCACCACACCCTACCTTTTTTTATTCACAAGGCCACTGAGGTAAAGCAGCTTGTCCAAGGAGACATAGCCTGTAAGAGACAGAGCCGGCATCAACCTCAGCAGTCTGAATCCAGGACCATGTTCTTACCAAATCTCTATATTGCTTCCAGCATATTGATTTAATCGCTGGAGGGCCTATTTTGTGTATTTATAGGGACCCAACTTGAAGTCCTCTGTATTAGTTTGCCAAGGCTGCAGAACAGATACCACAGATTACATGGCTTAAACAACAGAAATGTGTTTCCACACAGTTCTGGAGGCTGGAAGTCTCCACCTAGATCAAGGTATCAGCAGGGTTGGTGTCTCCTGAGACCTCTCTCCTTGGCTTGCAGATGGCCACCTTCTCCCTGTGTCCTCACGTGGTCTTCCCTCTCTGTGTGTCTGTGTCCCATCTCCTCCTCTCATAAGGCACCAGTCTGATTGGATCAGGGCCCACCCTAATGACCTCTAATCACGTCATTAAAGGCCTTACCTATCCCCAATACAGCCGCATCCTGAGGTACTAGGGGTCAGGGCTTCGACATGTGAATTTGGTGGGACACAACTCAGCCCATTGCAGCCCCTCTGGGAATCTTTATGGACAGCTCTTGATTTCATTCTCAGTCTAATTTCCAAGGTGGGAGTGAAACCAAGGAAGGAGAGCCGTCTCAGAGCTGTGACCTGTGCCTGGGCACACCATACCTTATGCAGGGAGATGGTGCTATCTGGCTGTTCTCTGATCCTGTGTTCTAGTACAGTCCTTTAAATTAATAATATACTTCACTCTTCTAAGTTGCCATGAAAGAGCTACTTCAGGTAGTAGGGGATTACTGAGAGGACATACAAGCTGTTAGGAGGGATAAAACCACCCCAGTCTCTCAGAGCAGGCTGACTTGTCTCAGGAGAGGGAGCCTGGCTAGCACTCCAGGACGCTGTGGCCAGGCCCCTGCACTGCGCTCAGACAGTGTGCTGCCCGGGCACCCAACGGTGCCTGCCTGGATGAATACTGCCATTCTCGACGACACTTTCTGTTTGTGGCATGTCCAGCCTCCTCAGGAGAGAGAATCTAATTGGTCTAGAATGTCACCCCCAGGATAGGGCCTCTGTTGGGCAGAGCTCAGGCCACTCATGGCTGAATGACCAGCACCCACCCCTGGTCCAGTCAAATCCCTGGTGATGAGGCCATGGACTGCAGGCATGGCGACTGATACAGGGGCCATGGGAGTCGCAGGCACTCCGAAGCTTCCCGTAACAGCACTCATAGCTGGCAGGTAGCGTGTACAGCCTGTCCACTGCAAGATAAAATGTGCATCTTAAAGATGTTTCTCTAAAATGCATGTACAATAAAATCGATTAATGTAGTAGAAAGAGACCTGCATTCTAACCCCAGCTTCTCTCTCACTGGGACAAGTCGCAGCCTCTCTGAGCCACAGGTGTAGTAACACTATCTTAAACACAGTATTGAATGTCTAAAATGAGATGAAATGCTTAAACATATATGTAAATTCTTTTAAAGCAAAATGATGGGATTTTTCATTTTAACATATCTTTCTTCCACCTTCTTTTATTGGCTAGCATATTCACAGTGCCAGTGCCCCGTGAGCCATCTCTGTATTTTGTGTCCTGCCATGGGAGTTACCATTTAACCAGAAACCAGATTGTTCTCAGTGATTATTTGAAATTTGCTTATGAAATGTTATGTTTACACCCTGCGCTTAACACACTCCTAAAGATATGTGCTCATCTGGGAATTCTGTCAGATATATTCAGAATACTTTTGGGGATTTTCAGGAATAAGAAGTTGATTTCTCTTGCTTAAGTAGAGGAATGTGTTCTGGCCCTTTGCATTAATGCCCTGTGGGAAACGCTGTGGTGCCTGGGAAAGGCCATTTTTGGTTGTAAACTGGGGGATCAGACCTACCTTCTTCTCTTCTTTCATCCACATTTGGCTCTTTATTTACAAATGGATCAGCTAAGAACAGGGCCAAGGAGGGCTCTTGAAGCTCAGGGCCTTGAAAAGGTATTGTACTTGCAACACTTGCTTGACTGGAAAGGTTCTGAGCCAGCAAAGTTCTGCTTCTAGAACCAGTCGTCACTTACTGCTGAAGATGGGTCCAGTGCCGCTGTGGTGGGGTGTCGTAGCAGCCACTTCTGCTGGTCCTGGGCATCAGGCTAGAGCCTGGAGGTCTTTGAAGCATCACCTGCTTCACTCCCTTCACTTCAGAGCCTTAGTGCCCCGAGTGGGTCCCATACTTCCCCTGAGATAAGTTGTCTCTTTAACAAATTCTCAAGTCATGTGGTGGGTTTCTGAATCATTTTTTTTAAGTCAGACTCCATCTTGCCATATCTGCTCCATTATTGGACTAAGGTTTAAAGGTTGTTTAAACCTTAGTCCAAGATAATGTTTAACTTTTTCCAGATTATGTGTCTTTCGGATCTCTTTTTCCTTCAGTCCCATGAGGGCATGTGCACCCCGTCACACACACACACACACACACACACACACACACACACACACACGTGCGCGCACACACACGCATGCGCGCACATGTTGTTGAGTGCCTGTTCTGTGTGAGCTGCTATACCATGTGCTGGTACAGTGGGAAGGCCAGGGCTCGGAGAGTCTGACTTACTGGTCTAACATCTCACAGCTGTTAAGTAGTCATGGCAGCACATTTGACTTTGCTTTATATTGTGCCAAACAGCCAAGTTAAATCTAAGAGTTGGCCACTCCTCCATACCCCTTAGTTGAAGCACCTGAGTTTTATTTCTTCCAGGTCAGTATAACAGGATGCCTGGCCTGTTGACGTAGCTGTTATGCTAATAGCAGAGGTTTCATGACAAAGCCCACTGCCCTGCCCCCATGTAGACTGGAGACAAGGCCCATGTCTGCTCCTATTGGGAGGGGAAGCGCTGTGAGAATAGTAAACAGCTGTTTTGGATGAGCGTCCTTATTGTGAAGACACTGTTCGTTTCCCCGGCGTGCTTCTTACGGTGGGGTGACATCACAGAGCTACAGAGAGGCAAGGTGTTCTAACTGATTCAGTTCAACGGACATTTCTGTTGAACGTCCGCTCTATATGGTGAGCTGCCCATTATATTTCGTGTGTCAACAGTTCTAAGGAAGGCACCTTCCCGGGCTGTACTCCCTTGATGCCAAGTGCAAGTAATGAAACTCAGGATTGATGTTAGCCCAGTGAACTAACACGGAAGAAGCTTGCTCCACTTGTCTGTTGTTTAAGCCAGTGGTCCCCAACCTTTTTGGCACCAGTGACTGATTTCATGGAAGACAATTTTTCCACAGACCAGGGGGCAGGAGGCTCAGGCGGTGATGCCGCAATGGGAAGTGGCTGTAAATACAGATGAAGTGTCACTTGTTCACCTGCTGCTCACCTCCTGCTGTGCGCCCCCACGCCCTTTCCTAAGTTTCGTGGAAGACGATTTTTCCACAGACTTGGGGAGAGGGCGGAGCTCTGTGGCCAGATCCCTTACGTGCTTCAGACAGGTACCAGTCCGCAGCCTGGGGGTTGGGGACCACAGTTTAAGCTCTCTGGACTGATGATAGCTTATTCCAAGGTAAAACTGATACTCTGAAAAAAAAAATCTCAATTTTAAAACCTTTTGCAATGTCTTAAGTTATTCTTTCCCCATCTAAAGCAGTAATTGAGACTTGACATTATAGCATACCCTATCTTTCCCATTGTGTGTGGAATCTAACCTAGCACCTCAGGTAGAAGAATGGAAGATGATTTTTTTTAAATGTCAAAAGAAAATTGAACTTCCTTCTGTGCATCTCACCCCAGCTTCTGAGACAGACCTGGAATGCTGCTCTCCAGTACTGGATAAGGAATAATTTGTGCAGCTGTACACAAAGGAAGGGCACATTCAAAATGCTTTGTGCTGCGTGCGTGCTCATCATTTTAAGGAGTCAGTCTGCTCTTAGTGTAGGCACAGAAAGAGAGGAACTATGGATAAAGTCACCGGATGCAGCAAACTCTCCATGGTCCATTTTATGTCGTAAAAGATTCCCCCAGGTCCTGTTGCCCCTCCACAGACAGCCTTGACGAGGCGTGTCTGGGCTTGCCACGCACAGCAGCTGCACGCGAACACAGCCTCGCCACAGAGAGATGAGATTGAAGGAAATGACATTAGGGCTCAGAGCATGAGCTTCAGGAAAAAGCTTGATTAGTAACTTATTTTTAAAGAAATATTTACTTGAGCTTAATTAAAGAAATAGATTCGTTCTAAAAAAAAATTCTCTTAACTCCCTTCTGATCTATCTTCACACTCAAAAATTTTCTTTCAGAAGAAGGGAACAAATGAACATGCGTGAGACAATGAACTGGAATAATGATCCAGCTTTGATCACAAGTCCTTGTAACAGTATCCCTCTGACAATGATTTCTAATCAGTAAGCGCTACCGCACCGTGATGAGGAGCAATCACCTTACACGTGTTTCACTCTGTGCTGTGATTACAAACAAGATGTGACATCAGAAGGGCATCAGATGAATATAAGGAGGAAGAATCTCAAATAGGAGCCGAAATGCACAGGCTGGTGGGGTATTTAATAAGCTCCAGGTAGTGATGTCCACATTTGTTCATTTACTCGGTAAACATCTCCTTCCTCTTTGGAGCATCGGTGGTGGCTTTAGCAAGGGTGTTAAGGTAACTTACTACGTGCTGCCCTCATATACAAACACAGGGTGCCTGGTTGGCTCTCATGAAAGCATGAGCTTGGATTCAGAGGAGCTCTGTACCATGAGTGGGTTTGGGCCACCAGCCCTACACCTTCTCACTGGGTTCCCCAGTGGTCAGAGCCAATTCCCAAGCAGCGACTGCTGAGCCCACAGTCTACTAGCCTGAGCAGTAGTTGAACCTGGGCTTCATGAGTCCAAGATGAGACACCAGCGGCCTGGAAAAGGGAATAGAAGACTTGGAATAATTCTAACAGTGAAAGAAAAACCTGAGGAGAGGCTATGGTCAAGTGCAGGATTATTGAGAAGGTAACATTTGGTCTCTGTAGAGGAGCAGGAGGTCCTCAGCCGAAGTGCTTGCTGAGCATTTTATTGTATCCAGGAGAAAGAGTTTCCAAGCCCCTAAGAATATTGGATGAAAGTGAAATGAACACTCTGTGCTGTGAGCAGCAGACATGCTTCTAGGATGACCATCCTACTGTTGGATACCTCCCAGGAGAGGCAAACTCCCACAGTCAACTCAGTCTTTACGAGCTGAAGTGATATATTTCATCACAGACTAGTGCCCTGTTGAACATCTTGTGTTAAAGGCTGACTAACCCACTTGGATAAGAATATCCTCCCCACTTTCAAGGATGCTTAAATTCTTAGATTATTTATCCTGCAAAGCTTCTACCCATCAGTTAATATTAGCCACCTTAGGAACAGCGAATAACAGCATTCTGCCTCTGGTATAAAATTAGGGACTGGTCAAGAGTATATTTACCTGCTTACAAGCAAAATTAAAACAGCCAGAATGTACTGTAAGTGTCTAAGGAGGAATTTGGCCAAGACTCTGGGCCAATGTGCCTGTTGTTATTTTAGATTTATTCAATCAGAGTCACAAGCAAAGTAAATTGAGCTGTGTGGTTGATTTGAATATTACCTTGGAAGAGAGCGTAAAGAGATTAACAAACCCTAAGGGACAAGGGATTAATGCCAGACTCCTCCTCTGTCCCCATGCTCAGTCAGGCCTGGTTTTACAGATTCATTTGGGAGTAACGAGAATGAAAACAGAAGAGCAGATATGCCTTTTATTTGAGGCCACATAGCCATTTTCCTGCTTCAGCATCCTCTGAAACTTCCTGTGTGTGTGAACTGCAACAAAAAGAAAGCTGCACGTGGAGACTGTCAGGTTTAAGAAGGGAGCCCGCCTTAAGAACTGGGGGGCTCGGCTCCAGTTGAATCCTCCTTTGTCTTGGTAAATGTGTTGTCTGGCATAGTCGGCTGCATTCAGTTGACCTGGCGCTTCGACAGATTGGCACGGGTGAAATATTAAAATTAATTGCACAGGCTGCATATGTTTCTGGAGGCTGTAGGATAAATAAGCCATGCATCTCAACAAAGAGCATTTCAGCTCTACCATTCTTAGTGCCATGTGGCAATTGCTTGTCTCACACTCCCTTCAAAGAGTGAGGCATTTTTACTTGTTTTTACTCACAGTTTAATGGAGGTAGAAACTAGCATGATGCCAGGAAGCCATCCTGTTTCCAGGACCGAGCACGTATTTTTCAATCTAAGTCTCTTATGCTTTGGCAGATTGGGGTGATAATAATGATTTTTCCAGTAGAATAAGAGGCCAGAACTGAGAGGACAGAGGGGGCAGCAGGGAGATATGGAGTAAAAATGGTTAGGTTTGCTGAGGGTCACTGTGTGTCCTTAATTATGACTTTTGAATGACATTCTTATTCCCATGGCCTCTCACTGCCTTCAGAGTATGTCTAGCACTGCCCTGATATCCAGGCTACAATACTGCAATGAGAATTCGTTTGGAGAAGAACGTCTGCAGGCTGTCTGCGTGGTTCTGCCAGTAACCAGCTGTATACCCTTGGGCAAGTCGCTTAATCTCCGTGAACCCGCTTCCCACCTGTGCATTGGGGGTGAGCTCACATGGTGTCATGGTCTACTCCAGTGTCGCCAGTCTGCAGTCTATGCCCCATGTTCTAGAGGAGGGGTTTTAAAAAGAACAGCTAGGCCAGGTGCAGTGGCTCATTCCTATAATCCTAGCACTCTAGGAGTCCAAGGCGGGTGGATCATTTGAGTTCAAGAGTTCAAGACCAGCCTGAGTAAGAGTGAGATCCCGTCTTGACTAAAAATAGAAAGAAATTACTTGGACAGCTAAAAATATATAGAAAAAATTAGCCAGGCATAGTGGTGCGTGCCTGTAGTCCCAGCTACTCAGGAGGCTGAGGCAGAAGGATTGCTTGAGTCCAGGAGTTTGAGGTTGCTGTGAGCTTGGCTGACGCCATGGCACTCTACCTGGGCAACAAAGTGAGACTCTGTCTCAAAAAAAAACAGCTAATAGGGGTTTGGATTATGAATCTGTTTACTATAATTGTCCCTTTGTGTCTACAAGGGGGGATTAGTTCTGGGACCCCCTTCAGATACTAAAATCCACAGATGCTCAGGTCCTTGATATAAAATGGTGTAGCATTTGCATGCAACCTATGCACATCCTCTCGTAGGCTTCAAATTGTCTCTAGATTACTTATAATACCTAATATAATATAAATGCTACATAAATCATTGTTATACTGTATTGTTTAGATAATGGCAAGAAAAAAGTCTGTACATGTTCAGTACAAACCCCACTATCCATTTTTCCCCAATATTTTCTATCCATGTTTGGTTGAATCCATGCATGTGGAACCCCACTGATGTGGAGGACCAACTGTATTTTGTAAAGATTTTCTTCAGAGAGGATCCAGGGAGGTGAGAAGAACCCCTCATGTTTCCTTTGCTTGTCGTTGGTCCTGACTGGTTTGAGACTTGGGAACAGGAGAATGAAAACAGTGGCCCAAATGTTGTTTGATTTGGTTTTGCTCATGGTGTCCCCGCCAACATTGAGAGGAGGGTTGTTTGCTGTTGCTCGCTACTCTTTGCCAGGGAGTTCTTCACCTTCATCCTGTTAAAAGCAGTGAGGTGGACTTTAGGCCTACCTGCCTTTTCCTGCTTCCTCCCTCCCTCCCTTCCTGGTAGGGACTGATGTCTATCCCCTTAGTATAGTAGTGTTTGGCACATAGCAGATAATCAAATGTGTTGACTGCCTTGGTCCAAAACTAGACTGAGAAGATGAGAAGAAAGACGTGGAATTAAAATTAGAATTTAATATGATCGATCATGTCCTCAAAATATTATAGAATGGGAGTTAGCAACATAAACTAGGGAAGCTAGAACATGCACACAGTTACCAGCCTTCACCTGGGAGGTGTATTTCCTGCATAGGTGTTGGTGAGAGTTATCTAAAAAGTATTGGCAATTCATTGATCACCTGTCATTTCTGTATCATGGAAAATATATGGCTTATTCTATCAGACTCACCCAAATCACTGTTTTCTTCATTCAGAAAGTGGGAGAAGCTTGTCCTTTATACACCAAGCACCATACCTTGAATTTGACAGAACAAAAACAGCATGACATCAAAATAAAGCATGACAATGGCGAAAGGATTAGGCTTCAATGCAGGTGAAATGCAAACATGTGCTTTTTTTTTTTTTTTTTGAGACAGAGTCTCACTTTGTTGCCCAGGCTAGAGTGAGTGCGTGGTGTCAGCCTAGCTCACAGCAACCTCAAACTCCTGGGCTCAAGTGATCCTGCTGCCTTAGCCTCCCAAGTAGCTGGGACTACAGGCATGCTCCACCATGCCCAGCTAATTTTTTCTATATATATATATTAGTTGGCCAATTATTTTCTTTCTATTTATGGTAGAGACGGGGTCTCGCTCTTGCTCAGGCTGGTTTCGAACTCCTGACCTCGAGCAATCCGCGGCCTCCCAGAGTGCTAGGATTACAGGTGTGAGCCACCTCGCCCAGCCAAAACATGTGCTTTAACTTCCATACACCCACTGACCTGAACTACCTTCTCGATTGTACCCTCTTTCTCCTCTCCCACAATTAGCACATAACTTAATGGTTAAGACCATGAAATCTAGAGCCAAACTGCCTTGGTTTGAATCCTAGCTCTGTATTCACCTGCTGTTATTTTAATCTCACTGTGCCTTGATTTCCTGATCTATAAAACGGAGGTAATAATAGTTTCTGCTGCATTCAGATCATTGTGTGAGTCCAAGGAATTAAAATACATTAAGTGCCAGGCACTCTGCCTTCTGGTCTCAAATACAGTTATATTTCTCACAGTAAACAAATATACTGTTGTTTGGTTTGTACACAGTCCACAAGACCTAAGATAATTTCAGAGAATTTCCCTTCAGTGAAGTCACATACTCCGAACAGGAGTAAATTCTCCAAGTTAAATGCTATATCCTAATGTCGGGTAGCAGCCAGCCAGCCAGACTCATTTGCCACCTTGCTAATGTCAGTGCCTCTTCAAACTTCAGAAAACAGGACTGGCTTCTTAAGTGGAGCCCTCGGTCCCTGCGCTCACTTGTTGGCAAGAATACAACCCCCCATCTCCATGTTACCTCTGCTCTCATCAGACTCCCCTGAGGAGTGTGTTTCTCTCCCTACCTGGGGTGCTGTATGTCAGGGCTCTCTGTGCCCTGGGTGGGACACAAAGGTGGCCTCCCTCTCCCAGTGGCTTAGGACCCATTCATTGCAGGGTGAAGGGAAGGAAGGAAAGAGGGAAGAAACCAGGGTGTTTGGATCCAGGGTTTCTGGGTGAATGTCCTTCCTTGTTTCCTGTCTTATGAGCCTTGAGTTCCTTTGCCTCTTTCCTGATGCTTGCTCTTTCCTCTTTTGTGTGTGCCTCCTCTCTCTCTCCCTTTCTCTCTCCTTCAAAGAATTTAAATCCAAAGGCTAGATTTTTTTTTTTTACTCAGTTCCCTATATTTGAAATATATTATTCAAGTCCACTACTATTTTTTATTTTCTTTATTTTTAGTTATCTAAAAATATTTTACTTTTTAGAGACAGGTTTCACTCTGTCACACAGGCTAGAGTACAGTGATATGATCATAGGTCACTGTAACCCCAAACTCCTGGGCTCAAGCAATCTTCATGCCTTGGCCTCCTGAGTAGCTGGGACTCCAGGCACACACTGCCATGCTCAGCTAACTTTAAAAAAAAAAAAAATTGTAGAGACAGAGTCTTGCTATGTTTTCCAGGCTGATCTCTAACTCCTGACCTCAAGCAATCCTCCTGCCTCTGCCTCTCCAAGTGCTGGGATTATAGGCTGAACCACCACACCTGGCCCAAAATATTACTTATTAGCATGTTTAGTATCTGTCTCTCTTCACCAGCAAACACTTTCCATGGAGACAAGAATTTTGTGTGTAGTGCTCACGTTCTATCCCCAGAGCCCAGACCATGGCTAAAAAGTTATTAAATGAATAAATGCTATATAAAACAACATTGTCCTATATTATTCATAATGTCCGTGGGTCAACAGTTAAGGCTGAGATTTAGGTGTCCTTCATTATTCTCTTTCAACAGTCTTTTTACAAAATGTCTCTAAAAAAATCATGGTCCAAGTGCACCATGTCCCAATTTATCAGAGGGTTAACTTTTATAATTATGATAGTGCCTGGTAAATCTCCTTGAATTAATGAGTCTTGCAGAGTTATGGCTGATGTGAAAAGGTATATAGTTAGCATCTGTTTGTTCTGTGCATATTTCTCTCATCCATGCTGTACATATATTTTAAGGAACATTTCTTTGGGTGCTGTGTTTTTTTCTATTTATGTCTTCACCATAAAAATATAAATAGATCATTTATCTCCGGTATTCTTAAAGTAGCTTACATCATTTTACTCTTTTAAACTTTTATATAACCAAAGTTTCTGTCCCCAGTACACATTATTTGGAAGATTTGAGTCGTTAGGAGCAAGCCTGTCATCTTTGAGGCCAGCTTCGAGTGACCCTTGCAGTTTATATGCCAAGCTGAGAGCCGAGTGCGCTGGCCTCTGGTGGCTCCAGTCCCAGGAACCCCACGCAGGATATCTATGCTGTTCACCTTGCCTGGCACCAGACCAGATTTTATGCTTAACATACAATATCTCATTTAAACTGATGACAACTCTGTAAAGTGAAAGCTGTGGCTGTTATCATTTTATAGATGAGAAAACCAAGGCATAGAGAACTTAAGTAACTTGCCTAAAGTCCATATAAGTAGTAAGGGACAAAGCTGGGTAGAACTGAGCCCATGTGATTCTAGAGCCTGTGTTCTTATCCACAGGGCTATACAGGATAGATTGGTTCTGACGGGGCTCCACAGACCAAGTTTGGCAGAGGCAGTCTAGGGTTGCTCATCAGATGAAAGCAATGACTATTGGTGAGTGAGGCCTAAACGTGTCCTTCTTGTTTTCTTTGTTGTAAAAAGACCTCAGACTTTTTCTGGGAAGGGGATTCTCAGATCTCCCACAAGTATTTCGATCATTGGGAAAGGTTATAGTTGACAGTCGTGTTCTTGGGCAAGCAAGTGACAGGGTCCCACTGGTAAGCTCACCCCGCTCCCTTCCCTGTTAGGAACCCTTTCATATTAAGGTCAGAGGGCTGAGCCTGGGTTTTTCAGGAGAGTTCATGGAGCAAAAGCAGGGGAGCACTCAGGACGGGGTGTGGAATAGAGTGTGGTGGCAGCGGTGGGCTGACAGCACCTTAATCTCCAAGGTCTACTGCTGTTGATCCTGGTGCCGATTCAAAGTGGGCACATCTAACCCTGACAGCTCCCATTGGAAAAGGCCCCGTATTCCCCTGGAAAGGTAATGTGCTCTGGTGGAAAGGGTTGGACTTGAGGGTCAGACACTGCTGAGTTCACTTCTTATTTTATTTTTTACTGGTTTTACAAGCTTCAACCAGTTATATCCCCTCTCCTGGTACATCAGTTGCCTTACCAGTAAGATGTAAGGTTAATAGACTTTTGACTAAAGATGACAGATCTAACACAAACATTAACCTCAGTTGCCTCTCAGATGCTATTATACTAACAGTAAAGGTTTTTTTTTTTTTCAGGCATAAATTAATTAAGGACTAAGTAAAGGGGAGAGAAGACATCAGCAACACAATTTTGGAAGCTGAAAAGCAGATAGAGGAGTAGAATAGCTACCTTATGGAGACCCAAGAGAGCTGAAATCCAAGTTGGCAGTAGGGACAGTCGAGAAGCAACCCAACCCAAACTCATAGAACACCCAGAGATCCAGGAATTCATAGTACATTTTTCTGTGGAAGTAGGGCTAAAGATGGGGCTCACACAGGACTATGAGTTAAAAATGTGTTTGAGAAGCCCAACTCTAGATTTTTACCTAATTCTGTGTAGTAAAAGGACCACTATGTCCAAACCTCAATAAGCCTTCCTCTTAGTAGGAGTCTGTAGATTTGTTCTCTGTGTTCCCACCAAAATGAGAAGCTAAAACAAGACCCATGAAATAAGACGTACAGCACAGAGAAAGGCAAATGTCATCCCAAAGCCACAGCTACGAGGTAGTTATTGGAGGGTGATCTGTTCAGATTGGACCAGATCAGAAGGCTCCACTTCAGGAGGATAAAGTAATTGAATACCTAATAAAGATCATCACCACTTATATTTATTGAGTGTTCATTGTGTGTCAGATGTAATTCTAAGCATATATGTGTTAATTCTAATAGTAGCCCTCCTAGGTAAATAATCATTATTTTCCTTTTATAAATGAGGGAGTTGAGTCACTTGGTGCTTAATAATTTGTTGAAAATTATGTAGCTAGTAAGCGGCGAGACTGCAGTTGGAACCCAGGCAATCCACACTCATAACCACCACAGCATACCACACCTTCCATCACCCAACGATGTTAGAAACAAAGTGGATGACAAGTTCACACAGGTATCAAAGCCAGGGAAAACAAAATGTTGCTCAGAAAAGAAAAGGTACTCATAGTCTACTCTGTGGCTCAGTAGTGACCTGAACACCTCACAGTGTGAAGCCTCAGCATACCCACACTGGGAAGATGGAACAGCGGGGTAGGAGAGTGAGGAGTAGAAGAGCTACGTGCTTTTCTTCTGCAACGGAGAGATAAAATGCAATGCCTAGAATGAAAACCAACCAACCAAGAAGTAGCAATAAAAATATCTCATGTAAAGATACAGAGATAACTACCCCAAGAACCAGCTGGAAGAGTTGAAAACAGGTTGCCCCTGGGCTGGCTGAGATGACGGTGGCAGGATGGGGGACAGGGGCTGCTGTCTTTCAGAATCAGTCCTGACAATGATTTGCCTCTTCAAATCTGTGCAAATAGAACTTTGATAAAAATGAAAGCTAAATTTTAGAAAGGAATAAATACCTTGCAGTACTGTTATAAAATAAATCTGTTTCATCTTCTCTGGAACTCAGTAAATGTTAGTTTTCCTCTTTCCTTTTTCTGTCAAAGGACAGGTTCCTTTCCCAGGCGGCAATGAAAGGTTGGTGCGCAACTCTGCCCGCTCGCCTCCCTCCGAATGGCCCCTGCCCTTCAGCCTTTCATTTCTCGCTTGTTAACTTCCAGGGAAGGGGAGAAAAGTAGGGGATTCTGTCAACAGAGAACTTTGATGAGTGCTTGTTAGCATCCGAGGCCTGGACGGAGGCCCAGCAAATGGCTAGACGGAGGGTGCGGCCGCTGTGGGCGGTGAACCCCCAGCTGCACCGGGAAGGGGCGGCAAAGCGTTGGCCTGCGTCTGGAGGTGCTGCCACCGGCGCCCTCCTGACTGGGAACCGGGGCGCTCCCCCAGGTGGCTGTGAGGAAATCGTGGTGTCCAAGATCCTAAGGGTTTCCGTTCAGGCACCTCCAACTAGGGCAAGAGGCCAGTACCTTGAAAGGCAGAACTTGGGTTCGTGTGTGAGGGAGAGAGACAACATGTGTATATTTATAAAGCATGCCATATGCCATTTGTTGAATGCAATATGCCATTTTATTTTTACATCTTACTTCAAAGATAGGGAAAGCCTATTAGTAAATCCAGTCATACATAAATGCATATATATTTATATTAATATCAAATGTTTATGTATAGATAAATTGATTTTAAAATGCTTTTCATTCCTGGCAGAACCCCAGACATTAATGAACCTGGCTCCTCTTGATGAAGTATCTCTCATCTTATTATTTTATAGTAGTTCTTCCTGTTATAGGGTAATTATGAATTTGGTTTTAAAGAAAGAATATATTGATTTACTATAATCTTCTGCTCAGTGACATTTTCTGTGTGAAGTGTACGGCTCCAAAAAGATTGGAGAAGAAATGCTTTACTGATTCAAATCCACTGATGTTTCCTGTGTCCCTACCGCATGGAAAGCATCAGGCTGGCTGGAGCGGACGCGGTGATGACCGAGGCAGGCTCAGCCCTCGGCCTTTCACGACTTGTTGTGGAGAGGGAAACCATACGACCTAAGTGACAGCAACACAAGTCTGGCAAGAATGGCATATGAGGGGGATAAGCAGGACCCTCCTGGGGCACAGAGGGGAAGAGATCTCACTTCAGGGGTCAGAAGGAGATTGAAATGAATTGAGTTTTGGGGATTTGCACTACCGTAATTATAAAATCAGCACATCTCCAGCCTCTTTTCATTCATTCATTTACTCATTCACCAGCTGTGGGTGCCTACTGTGTGTCAGGTGCTCCTCTGGACACCGAGGGTGCACCTGTGAATAAAACAACACCTACCCGCATGGAGTGTACAAAAGAGAGTACTGGAAAAGGGTAGGCTGCATCTCCTTTGCTCTGACTCCACCTTGCTTACCATGGCCATTCAGAAGTTTCCTGTGTAATGCACATGTGACATTTACCTTCAGCAAGGCTGGCCAGCTCTTGGCAGTCTTGGGTTTGGCTGGTGCGGGTGTTATCTGTAAACACAGTAGCGGTGGCTCCCTGGGCTCGCTGACAGCACCCAGGGCATCACTAGCAGAGTGAGCTGTGTTTGTACGTTGGCAAAAGCTCCTGCTCTAACCCTTCGGCCACGGAATCCGAGTGACTTTAGGACCCTAAGGCCTTAGGGGAGCCACAGGAAAAGACCTTCTGTGAAAGCCAGGGCTGCCCGGCCCAACTGAGTCACCGGCAGGGTGGATCTGCTTTGGTGGGTTGTGACATCCTTCCCTGGGCCGTCCTATCTGCTGTTGTCCACATGTTTCCTCTTGGCAGATCCTGGGTCGGCCTACTCTTCCCCAGTCTCTCCATTACATCGTTAGCCAATAGCAATCTCAAGAGACATTAAATCAGAATTTTAAAATGTTTTCCTGGAGATGATGTTTAAAATATTTACGCCCAAAAGAAGGGCGTTGTTAGACTGATACATCCTTTGTGAATCAAAGCTTGGCTGTATTAGTTGCCCCTAGGGTTAGGGCCCTTTTTCCTTAGGATTAACTGAATGTTCAGTGAGAATATTATAACACCAAAAAGCTTTTAAGACCCAAAGACCTGCAAGTCTGTGAGGGTGGAATTCCAGGCATCATAAAGACCGTGTAGGAGTATTTGCATATTCCCTGCGCCCAAATCCTGCCGATGGGTCCATTTCAGCATCTGTCCTTTCAGGAAGTGGCGCTCTTTTAATTATAGTTGATCCTTGAACAGCATGAGTTTGAACTGTGCAGCCCACTTACATGTGGGTTTTCTTCCACCTCTGAGACAGCAAGACCAACCTCCTCCCCTCAGCCTGGGTAGGGCTCAATGTGAAGATGACAAGACCTTTATGATTATCCACTTCCACTTAATTGTAAATACATTTTCTCCTCCTTATGATTTTCTTAGTAACATTTTCTTTTCACTAGCTTACTTCATTGTAAGACTACAGTATATAATGCATATATAAAATATGTGTTAACCAACTGTTATCAGTTAAGGCTATGAGTCAACAGGAGGCTATGAGTAGTTAAGTTTTGGGGGAGTCAAACTGCCTGGAGGGGTTGGCACCCCAACCTGGTGTTATTCAAGGATCAACTGTATATGCTTTTCTCTGTCTTTCTAGCCAATTTTTGTCTTTCTTAAACCCTACAGAGCTTGAGCTTTCAGCATGTGATCTGAGAAAGTTATCTTTCCTTGTTTGAGTAATAACCCTTTTCAACCTGATTGATTTTTTTTCCCATTCATTTTTATGTCCAGGATCCTGCCTCTTACTATAGTGCATAGCTGTGCGAGTTTCCTATCACTGCTGTAACAAATTACCACAAACTTGGTGGCTTGAAGCAACACACATTCATCATTTTTCAGCTATGGAGGTCAGATATTTGAAATCAGTTTCACTGGGCTGAAATCAATGTGTTGGCTGGGCTGGTTCTGCCTGGAGGTTCTAGGGATCCCTGTACTTACCTTTCCTGGTTTTTAGAGGCCACCTGCACATCCCTTGTCTTGTGGCCCCTCCTCACAGCACTCCGACCTCGCTTCTCTGGCGTCACTTCTCGTCCTCTGACTCTGGCCCTCCTACCTCCCCCTTAGAAGGACTCTTGTGAGTGTATTGTGCCCATCCAGATAACCCACCTCTCCCCATCTAAGATACTTAACTTAGAGTTACAAAAAGTCCCTTTTGCCGGGTAAGGTCACAGATTCCAGGGAACTGGGTGTAAATGGCTTCGTGGGATCATTCTTTTGTCTACCACAGGAGCTAATTAAATGTTTTTAAAAATCAGCTGGTTGTTTCTTTTACCGTTCTCCATCCCTAAGTATTTATGGACCAGGTTTTCAAGATGCATAACTTCTTCATTATAAATTAAGAAAGTTTAGAAAATTTCTATTGGCTCTTTAAAACAATTGGGAAATTATTATGTTATCTTGGCAGTGATTGTGGGTTGTTCTGGAAACTGGACTTGAACTCCATGTGTATTGGATATAACCCTAGAAGTTGTTAACACTCTAGGAAAACCAATATCTCTATTTTTCATGGAAATTCTCCTTTCATCTCCAAATAAAATAAAAGACAAGCAAGAGGATAGTCCCTTTGTTATTGCTAGTGCCGTCATCTTTGTTGTTGCTTCTGTTGTGAGTTCTCACCTTCTACATCCCCGGCAACATCACTGGTCTTCCCCGTGGAAACCTTGACCCCTCTCACGTACGTCGTCTCTAGCTGGCTCTAGCCACTCATCTGCCACTAGTCACAGGAGGGAGCCTCGCTTGAGGGAGGTGTTCAGAAATAAGAGGAAATAAACTGACTGAATAATGTGCTTGAGCTTAAGTGCCCAGTCCACTTTTATGTTCTAATTATATAAAAATTATGTTCTAATTCTTGCCCACCTCCCAGCACAGTGACATTTTAAAACAAACCCTACACCATGTATCTCCTTAACCGTGTTCTCTGTTTTAAGCATCCATATGGTATGTCCCAATAAGAATGAAAAGCTTGTGAATTGCCAGCCATAGTATATGTATCTTGGTCCAGTCAGTGTCACCTGATTGGCTCTGGACAGACACTTTAATATTACATGGATACATTATGGATACTAAAATATTATATATTTTTACATATCCTTATGTCATACATATACATATGACATATATATATACATTGTATATATGATTATACATATTATATATAATAATAAAGAAAAATATATAATATGTAAAAGTCTTGAGGATTTTTCAACTGTTATCTTTTTATCCTCTTTTGATGAGGTATATATTTAAGAGAAGAAAACATAATAGGAAGTTCAGCTGCCTTTATTATTGTTCAGCTTTGAACTCCTGCATAGTATAGAAGACTGATCCCTGTATCTTTTAAGAGGGAAGGCTTTATATAAATAAGGGCCTATGAGTTTAAATCCCTCTGGGCGAACCCCACTCAGGTGCACTGAAGGCATCTCTTCCACTTTGCTGCACTGAGAAGATTGACCAATCAAGCTTAGAATAGAAAATGGCATAGAAGATCAGATGCAGGAAATCATTTAAATATCTGCCCTCCTGTTATAAGATTATGAAAATCTACTTATTATGAGACCCAGAGATTTTCACTGTTAAGCTGCAAAAAGGTGGTTACTATGAAACTGTTCCTGGGGGTCTAATGTTCTAGCATCCTCTGCCCTTGACAAATGAGGTTCTGGCTTCAGAGGGGCCTTGGCTTGTTAGTGCTCCATTGGGATTTATGTGCATTTAGCTACATGGAGCTCATATTGCATTAATGGTTCTTAAAAGCAGAGAATAATGAAAGGGAGGATAGAGTCATTTTCAAAAATTGATGTTCAATTTTGTAAGTCTCAGTTTTCAATAAAAGTTTATGTTATGGTCAGTGGTTTATAAGGAACAGTATTGAGTCGTGGTTTATAAGGAGCAATATTGAGTCGTGGTTAAAAGTGCGGGCTCAGAAGCAGTTTGCCTTGGTTCGAATCTTGGTTCTACCACTTACCAGCCATGTTGCTTTAGACAAGTTACTTAACTTCAGTTTCCACATCTATGGAATAGGGAATAATAATAAATAATGCTCTTTTCATAGTTGTAAATATTATGAATAAGATAACATGTTAAAAGCTCTTAGTGCCTGGCACAAAGTAATTGCTCAATGTATGTTGGTGGTTGTTAGTTTCATTAAATTATTATTATTACTTGGCAGAGATTGGAAGCATTATCACATCTTTCCAAGATTTTCATCTCTAATAGTTAAACCCAAAAAAACGTATGGGTGCTCAAGGGGGTGACCATTGAGCTACTCCAGTATGTCCTTCTGGGGTCTCAGACAGTCATTAGTGTATACCAGCTTACACCGTAGTATGCACACGTGTGCCCTAACTACATTAACTATATATAGTACTTACCTACTTGGACATTGCCTCTTTAAGAGATGTATATTGCACAGCATATTATCGTCACAGCCCTGATGGCCTTTATATTGTATAGACTGGAGGGAAGTTACCAAGAATTTCTCATTAAAGAACTTAATTTTTCCATAATGAGATAGATTTTTAGCAAAATATATGACTGGATTTCTGTCATAGAAATTTTCAAGGAGATGAATTTTAGGGGACCTTGAACATTTTCCCCCAAATAAAGTCAAGTTATTAGATAATTTAAATTCATGTCAAATTGCTTAATCATCCTTTCTGTAGACTCTGATAGTAAAAATATCTGATATGTGCTCATATTCAATTTTCAGATCTTGGTTATATTTTATCTAAATTACTATCTCCTTAGCTGTAGGTTACCCAACATGGATATTCACCCCTGTGTTTTACAATTGTTCCCTGTAGTGCTTTGTAGTATATTGGGAGACTTTCATGGTAACTTCTCATGTTGGACTTCAGTTGTTTCTTTACCATGATCCTTCCTAGCAGTGCCTGATATGATTGGCAACATGGAAAGAAATTTAAGGTCATATGTAACCCATTGTGATTAGTGCAATTGCTTAGGCCTAGCTGTTCCCAGCTTGACTTTTCTTGTTCAGATGGTTAGTTATGGATTCATCAAATGTGAGAACTGAGAGAAAGATCTTGGAGATCATCTAGTATTACTGTCTCATTTTAAGTCCAGGGAAAGATTTTTCCAGCCACGACTAACCCAGGTAGTGCAAGAGCCAGGACTAGACTGGTTGATTCATTTGTTAACTGCATGATGAGAGCTCACATTCACTCGGCCTAAGGACAAATAAACAGGCCCTGCCATCCCTTTGAGGAACTCAGAGTTTAGTGAGGTAACAATCAAGTGAACAGATAATTACAGAACTGTCTTCTAATTCTCAGCCATCACTTGTTCCCCTACACTGGACTGCCCCATGTCAGGGTGATATGAATAGTAGATACCATATTAGTATCATGTTATCATAATAGTAGATATGAATGGTAGACAGTGTTTTAGTTTCTTACCCATCTACATGATTGTAAAGTAGGCGACTTTTGTTTTTTGATGCCTCTCCTTCCATTTATACATTCATTTGTTTTACTATGTATGAATCATTCATTAAAAAGTCTTTTGAGTGCTTGAGCTATGCTGGATACCAGAGTCACTTAAGCATGGGATGACCAGAGTCAAATGACCAGAGTAATTTAAACATGGGATGTGACACGATCAGGGTTGCTTTTCAAAAATATTACTCTATCTGCTCCGTGGAGGGGGGTTGAAGCAGGGAGAAGTGTGGCCACAGGACCAGGAGGAGGCTGCTGCTGCACAGGGGTGACATTGCTCCAAATGAGGATGGAGGGGTGGAGGTAAGTCCACAGATCCCAAGATAAATAAAATCTGAAATTTCCAGAACTCACTGCCTAGTTGAACACAAGGGATGAGGGATGATGCTGAGTGTGGCTCATGGAACTAGGTGAGCAGTGCTGCCACTGTTGACAGAAAGGACACAGTGGTTGAGATTTAGGTTTGAACAGGACCTTGAAGTTTCCCAGAGATGCTGAGGTAAGCATGTTGCACAGATAGTCCGAAACAGTCTGGAGCTCACAGGAGACACAGATCAGGACTGGCACATGTATTCATGGGTAATCTTCAGTGAGAATGTATTTGAAACTGAAGGGATGGAAAAGATGGACTAGACAGTATGGAGCAAGAAGAGCCAAGGGCAACCCTCGAGGACTGGAACATTCAGTAGGCGGGTAGGGGACAGTGAACCTGCACGGAGCACGGGAGAGCAGAGCAGTGAGAAACAACCAGGGCATGTGGGTGATGGGAGCTGGGGAGAGCGGTTTCAGGATGGCAGTAGCGGCCAACATCAGCCAAGGCTGCTGCCAGACTAATGAAATAACATACAAAGAGCCATTGTGTTTAGCAGCATGGGGGTCATTGGTTATTATAGTGAGAAACGATCACTCTTGAGGGGCAGGAGCAGGGTTGCAGTGGATTGGAAAAAAGTGGGAGGAGAAGAAATGAAGATAGTAGAGACAAGGGAAAGAAAGAGACAAGGTTGTGGTTAGAGAGGGGGTGTATGTCAAGAGATGCTTCGTAAAAAATGTAATGAATTTCAGTGTTGTTCAAAAGTCATGGAAGCCAAGTGTCTGTCAATACATGAGTGGATTAAGAAAATGTGGTATATATATGCCATGGAGTTCTACTCAGCCACCAAAAAAAAAAAAAAAATGATGAACTGATACCTCCTGTATTATCCTGGATGGAACTGGAAACCATTCTTCTAAGTGACATATCACAAGAATGAAAAAACAAGCACCACATGTAGTCACCATTAAATTGGAAATAATTGATCAACACTTACATGCACATATGGAAATAACATTCACTGGAAATCAAGCAGGGGGTGGGGAAAAGAGGATGGACCCTATCGGGTCCAATGCACACTATCTTGTGGATGGGCACACTTGTAACTTTGATTTAAACAGTAAAAAAGCAATTTATATAACCAAAACTTATGTACCCTGTAATATTCTGAAATAAAAAAATAAAGAAGATGAAAAACAAAAAAACCCCAAAAATATAAAACAAAATTCATGGAAGGATCCAGTGGTGTATGAGGGTTGGCTCTGCAGAGAGAGGGACAGAGGAGGGCACCCAATGGTGCCGTGTCCCTGAGAAGGCCAGAGGTGGTGAGCAGGGGTGACCTCAGACCAGATAAAAAGATATTTTACATTGACTAAAAAAGAAAAGAAAAAATATTTTTTATTGTTTTGCTTAGATTTTTATTTTGGGCATATCATTGACATGGATCTAGGGCACTGTAATTTTTATTGACTGCTTACTACGGGTTATCCGCCTAACACTTTTAAATTCAAAAAGTTGTTTTTAAAACCATGTTCTCTGTCAGCCCTTTTATTATGGACTGTACTTTTCATTTGTTGTTTCCCCATGCTTACAATGCATCACACGCAGTGGTATTATTGCTGTTCTGCATGCGTGTTATTACTTTAGATTTGCAGGGGCCTCCCTGTGAATAGCAGAATGCAATATATGAAATCTGACAATCATTCTCAGAACACCTCTGTGCTGTACGTTAAACTCACTCCAAACAGCAGTGTGGAAGTCGTCAGCCCCACTGCCAGCTTCCAGAGCTTCAGGCTGCCACTTGCCCTTGGAAGGAGTCTCCCCCATCCTTCTCTGGGTGGAGCCCTGGAGGTGGCGATCCCTACCGAGGCCACTCCCCTTGCTGGCTTTACCATTTGAATTAACTTGAGAACAGGTGTCTCTAGATTCATCCAAACGTGTACAAAGACACATACTTCCACTTTCAGTTATTTATCAAAACTAATTGCCTAAGAAAGTTATGCAAGGTAGTCATCTTTCATGTGGGAAGCTAGCAGCGTGTAATTGGCATGTACAGTGGTCAAGAGGGCAGACCACCGGGGTTTGCATGCTGGGCCTGCCACTTGCTGGCCATGTGTGACCTTGGGCAGTTATAACTTCTTTGTGCCTCAGTTGACTTCTCTATAAAATAAGCATTTATTACTCTCCATGTCATGTGATTATTGTACAGATTAGAGTTAATTCAATAAAGCTCTTAGAACAATGCCTAACACATAAAAAATAATAAATTCTGTTTATCATCTCAGATGCAGTGATGGTGCTTCAGGCATCTGCTGTCTTCTGCTGCCTCCACTTGTTGGCAGTTTCATTTGGGAAACCCTTTTTGTTTGACTCATATACAACTCTAAAAGTAGGTTATTCTATGCCTAGGTTTTCACAGTGTCTAAATTAATATGGTCCACAGTAATAAGATTTTATAATATGTGAATGTGTACATATTCTCTCATATATGTAATAACCAATATCTATTCCCTTTGCATTAAAAACAAGCCCCTACCCCACGCCCAGGCACCAAATGGCCCTGTGATGTAGAGAATGTCTTAGCCAGTTGGCCACAAATAAACCTACTTTCTTTTTCAGCTGTTTTAAATGTTCAGCAGTGGCATCAGATGATTGAACTTTCAAAAAAATTCTTCCTAAAATCTGTTTGGATGGGATCATTTGCTGTAAAAATCTGGCATTATTCTAAGCTGCTTTGTGTTCCCTTAATTAAAAAGCCCTGACACTGACATTGCAGAGGGCTTGCCTTTGGGGCCACCAGCAGACAGCTTTCTTTACTGTCTTGTACTGTTAATGACTCAGACAATGCTTTTCGATGAGATCAGAAGCAATCCACTAAAGAAAGAGTGGAGAGAACTTGAGAGCTTAAAAGAGGGTAGAGGAGAGATGTGAGAAAACCTAAAAAAAGACAAAAGTTGGTGTGGAAGAAGGGGTGGCGCGGGCTCCCAGCAGATTTGTCATTCGTCCCAGCCCAGCTATTTAGAATCTTTTTTCCAGTGGGAAGAGATGGAGAAAAATCCTGTCCAAAAGAACAAGGAGGATGTCTTTGAAATGATGTGAGGGGAGCCCAAGTCGGATGTGGAGTTGAGCTGGCCAGGTTGTGCCCTGTAGGTCCCGAGGAGAAGTTCATCTGGCGCCATTGTTTGCTCCTGGGTCATGTCAGCATGGAGGCTGCCAAGTGCCATGTCCTGTGGGCGCTTAAATGTCCCACGGTGGATGGCTCTGTTCATAACCCGTGGTTACGGCCCCCTTTGACCCCCCTCTGTCCTCCCTAGTCCCCTCCACCCTCCGCCATTCCCCAGGGCCCTCCTGAGCGGTGCCCACTGCTGGCAGCCCTGTGGTAGAAGTGCACCCTGAAGACAAATTAAGTGGCAGCTTTGGGGTTTTAAAGAAAAAGGGACACTTTTTCATTTTAGAAATGGAAAGCTTAATGTCTCCTGTGTCAATGTACTCTATGTTCCCTGAAATTGTTTCATCTCTATGCTAATTTTATGCTGAAAATAGGAATTCCCCTGTGCTGGAGAGGAGACAGAGGGCTGGGAAGTCAAAGACTATCTGAGTGGCTGAGAGTCAAGTGGGCCCCTCACCTCAATCCCACTCAGAAAATGCCCTCAAGGAAGCCAAAGTTATGCTGAGGGTCCCGCTAGGGGAGTCAGGGCTTCACCGGCCACCCAGGACCCGCTCCCAGGCCTTGGGCATGGAGTCCTGGCCTGGAGTCTGTTCTCAGTTTTGTACCAGTGCTTTTCCTGGTAGATCCAGATCTCGGTATTGACTTCCCTTGATTTCTTCCACTTCAGTTTTGAATGAATAATTAATCCATTAAAAGCACCATCTCAAAAGCACAAAGTAGCCTGTAATTCCACGACTGTAAGTTCTTTGAATAAGAAGTGGACAGTGTGTTATGTTTACTTCTAGGCTGGTCTGTCTCTCTTGGTGGAACGTGAGATGTTAAGGGTGGGGATCTCATCCTAGTCAGCTCCATATCTTGAGAGGGCCTGCATGGGCCCTTCCTTAGCGTGGTCATCTGTGCAGGTTGGGTTTCATAACTGTGATCCGTGGAGATTCCTATGGGTCTGACATCCAGCAGTAGCTCGTAGCATTTGGACGGAGAAGAGATTGGAAGGATCTGGTTGTCACTGCTGTTTCACTGGTTCACAAAGATACTTTATTTTTATCAATTTGGTCCTGCCCATTCTCTTCATCTAGTTTCCTGTATCCTTCCATACACAATGATGCTGGGGTTTGTTGTTGTTGTTTTAAAGAGACAATTCACAATGAAAGAGAGTATACTTGTTTCAGGGCCAGAATTAGAACCACTGAGAGGAAAATTATGAAAGGTTGATTTCAGCTCCATACAAAGAGCTTTAGGGACAGACTGAAGGACTGAATGTGCTTAAGCAGACCTTTGGGGTCATATAAGACCATTGTCCTGGAGCATGCGCAGCCCAAGACTCAGCTGGCCAGGGTGTTGACTGGCGGCCTACCTTGGAGACCCTATGCAGCCTTGCCATGTGGAACCTCAGCTAAGGAATGGCGGTGAGGGAGATGTGACAGGGCATTGGCTCGGGGTGGTGGTTCCTCGGGCTCCCCATAGGGGCGGCTGGGACTGGCAGCCCAACAGTGTTGCCTGAGTCCAATGCTCAAAGAATGCTGACTGGGGAGGCGTGCAGGGGCTGCGATGCAGCTCATCCTCAAACGGAAAGCACCTCTTGGAGATTTAGTATTCACATGCTCCAGAGGGATTAGAGGTGAGACTGTCGAGGAGACACGAGGCATGGTGCGTGTGGACAGGGAGCTTTCTAGCTGCCAGGTAGTGAGGTAGTAAGCTTTGTGTTTCACTGTATTCATTTTCCCCTTGTATTGGAATTTCTCAGCCAGAACCACATAGCCCAGGGCAGGCATTTTAGTGACCTAGTGTAGAGAAAAGTACAGTATAAACAGTTTCTGGAAACATAGGGACTGAAATGCATTTAGCCACATTGGAAAAGATAATGGAAATTGTATTTCTTTCTTTCTTTTAACTAATTCCTTTGAGGTTTAAGTACATAGTATTGTCTTTTTAAGTCTTTCACAAAGCAGACCCTAGCAGAACTCAGATGGGTGAGAAGCAATCTTCCTTCCTATGGCAATTCCACTCTTCCTTAAGTGGAAGGAGTTGGTGATGTGGCCAAATGTCAGGAGAGATCTGGAGAGGAGGTGGCTGTAATTGTAGAGACACTGGCATTGAAGAGACCCAGAGAAGAGCGGTACATCTGGTACCATGGTAGAATCTGGAAGAAGGAAGGGAGAGTTCATAGGCATAGAAGGTCTAGGGTGCTATACTTGAAAAGATTATGGTGCTTATTGATTCATTGAACCAGCTAACCCCAAAGTACTAAGCACTTCATATGTGAAATGCCCTGTACTAGGAATGGTGGGCTATACAAACAAATATCCAAGAACTCCCTTACCTGAGTTAGAATATTTCTTTTTTCTTCTTTTTTTTTTCTTTTTGAGACAGGGTCTTGCTCTGTTGCCCTGGGTAGAATGCAGTGGCAACATTATAGCTCACAGCAATCTCAAACTCCTGGGCTCAAGCGATCCTCCTATTTCAGCCTCCTGAATAGCTGAGACTACAGACGTGTACCACCACACCTGGCTAATTTTTCTTTCTCTTTTTATTTTTTTTTTAAGAGATGGGGTCTCACTATGTTGTCTAGGTTGGTCTTGAACTCCTGGCCTCAAGCAGGTGATCTCCTGCCTCTTCTTCCTAAAGCGCTAGGATTACAGGCATGAGCCACCATGCCCAGCCTATTTCTTAACTAAAAGGAACATAAGTAAGAGTCACCAGTGCTTTTTGTTTGTTTATTTCTCTTACTTTTTATCTAGAGCAAGGCACACAAATGTGCTCAGTAAACATGTGCTGGTTAATGACCACTGCAGGTCCCCAAATGCTTGGAAGTTGGAAAAGGTACCACTTATATTCTCCCATGAGTTCCCATCAGGAGAGCAGCCAGCCTAACTGTGTAAGGAACAGTGTTGAGTCCTCTCCTATACAGTGCCTGGGGCCCCAGGGAACCTGCCAGTTGCAAGGAGAGAGAGCAGTTTAGTGCTATGTACCAGGCATATGCAGTGCTAACACTGGAGATACAAAGACAGATAGGAAACAAAATAATTAAAATGTGATTAAGATCAACATTTGGGAGGGAAAGGAGAAATCATTTGACATTAAAGATAACCCATTAAAAAAAAAAAACATTGGTACCAAATGTAGAGCCAGCCAGCTAAATCCATAGAATTATGGAACATCAGAGCTAGATAAGCCCTTAGATCAATCTGTCCAAACATATTATTTTATAGATGGGGAAATGGAAACCCAAGGAGGTAAAGGTATCAGCAACATCTAGTTTACATTTCTTTCTGGCTGCGTTTACAGTGGGGAAATGCACCTTAACTTTAGTGGGTTGAAAAGACAGATGCTGTTTCCTCTAAAAATATTTTGGCTGCTGGTGACCAACTCTTAGAGCAAGAGAAACACTTTCTAACATTGCTGTTGGATTCAGTCTATGGTGTGTGGTTTTCCTGAACTGCCGAGCTGTTCACATTCTCCTGCTGTATTGTTGGCGGCCCAGGTGCCTGGACTGCCCGCCGTCAGAGAGGCTCGCTGTACTGCCCCTCTGCCTGGCCCCTTCAGACATCTCTGTGCATGACAGTAGATAGTGAACACAGATGAGAGGCTTTTAAATTTGGCTTTTTCCGTCAAGGGATGATGCAGGATTTAGTGGCTTCAGTTATGTTGAATTGTACTTATAAATGGTGATGACTGACTTATAATGTAAGGCTTATCTTCTGTTTTATGTGTATTTTATAAGAAGCCACATAAGCAGATATTTAGTTTATTGTCAGTCTTGTAGCTGCTGGACGGCAGCAGTAAGGTAAATGACACTGTCCCAATTCCAGCTTGGGAATGACTGCCCTTGAGGACACGTGGTGGGTCCCAGCGTGCCGGCGGGGTCACCCAACGTCCACGCCCTACTGAAATACTGGCCCATCGCTCATTCAGTCATACGGCCAAAGAAACTGAAGGGAAAAAGAATCCTGAAAACTTGTTTCACTAAATGAATTGAATTTTAGATGCTTTCACTTGCTTGATTCAGAAAAAAACATTTATTCTGTTATTCTCCGTGTGGAAAGAGCTGAGGCACAAATGGATGGCTTTGAAGGCATATCCCAGTTTGCATCTGGGTTTTACCTCTGCTGCTCTGTAACCTTGAGCAGGTTACTTAACTTCTCTGGCCTTCAAGGGTTTTCGCTTGTAACGATGGTCACACCACATACTGTTTTCAAGAAGGTTATATTTTAATAGTCAATACGAGGTACCCAGCACAGTACCTGAAAAACAAAAAAACAAATGTTAATTCCTTCTTCCTAAGAAAGGGTAATCCTGAGGTGGGAAACAGGGGCCACTTGTTGACCCTAAGCGGCCATATTACCCTGGCTCACGCTCCTCTTCTGTGGTCTTGCTTAAACAATGTGTACTCAGTGCCCGCGGACAGACCGGGAGAGACAGCCGCAGGAAGCCGGCCCCCGCAGTGCGACAGGAAGCTTGTTGAGGGTCTTATCCGTTTTATCACTCCGTGTGCTCTATAAAACCCGTCGTGAGAAATGTCTGGTGAGTTAAGTGCCGAGTGTTAGCTCAATGTCTGGTGAGTTAAGTGCCGAGTGTTAGCTCAATGTCTGGTGAGTTAAGTGCCGAGTATTAGCTCACCTCACGGTGCAGGTAAATCTCCTTAAGAGTTGTGTGACCGGCCTGTTCTCCCTGTGGCCGGGGAGAGGCACTAGGCCAGTGCATCGGCTCCACAGCTCGCCGCTGTGCCGTGCCACTTGCTCCCTTGACCTCAGCAGTCCTGGCCTCCTGGCGTGTCCCTCGCTATCCTGCAGAGTGTTAGGAGAGGGGTTTTGACGCTGCTGTGTGGCATTATAGGCCCAACTCTCAAGTTCCCAAATCCTGCCCTCCAGTCACTCTGGCCCCTGATGAGCTCCCAAGAGTCAAACAAAGAGTGAAACAAGGGTCCACCTCTGTACCCACGTTAGCCCCAGGCCACAGGTGGGTTCTGGGCTTAGTGGAGGAGTTGGAGCAAGAGAAGAGGCTGAGTCGGCTTAAGCACACGTTCTACCTCCTTCTAAACCTACATCTTCAGACCTCTCTGCCTGCTTGTAGGGCTTTGAAGGGGAATGTGGAAGATGGGGGCAGAGGGAGTCTGGCTTGAGAAGACGCTTCTTCATTTGTATTCACATACAAATATTATCGTATATTTTCTTTCATAAGCCTCTTTACATTTTTTGTAGAATGAGGCAAGATATAAACACCTATATAGAAATTAAAGGAAGCATGTTAATGATCTACACACCCAAGCATGGGTGATTGTGCCCAAATGCACATGTGCACAAAGGGCATTCAGTGAACAAGGCTGGCCATGGACGGTTTAGTCCTTAGTCAAATCATAGTTAAGTTTCTCCACTCAAACAACATAAACTGATACTGACTAATTAATTTGTATTTAACAGGCAGTACACCCACTAATTATAGATATCATCCTCCAGGAAATCATCTGTTTATAGGGCTGTGTGCCCTGCTCAACATTTAGCTTCTAGAGAGCAGAGACCATGTCTTACTGTTCTTTATATGTATCATACTCAGCCCACGACTCATGAACAATAAATCACAAGGGATGACTGAATAAGTGAGAATTTTTTAATGGGGAGATTATTCAGAATGAAATGTAAACTATCATAATATTTTAGAAGGAATGGCATTTTGGACAAGTTATTACTTGCATGTACTTTCAGAAACACAAACTGTTCCCCTAACCAAATGCTACTGAGTAAGAGCCTGCTTTCATGAAGAGATAAACATGATTTCTCATTAGCATGCACAACACTGAAGCCCAGTTACATTTTTTAATAAACACACTTTTCAAGTGTTCCTATGTAGCATATTCTCTCAAAATGCTTATCTGATTTCCATCATTCATTTTCCTAGCAGGCCCTGTTCCACTGACCGTATAAAGTTCCAACTGGGATGCTTCGTGATTATTAGTCTTAATAATTAGTCTTAATTATTATCAGTCTTAATGAAGACTGAAATCAGGTGGCTTTACTGAATTTATATGTACCTGAAAGCTTTTTTATTTTAGTGTCTTTATTGTGCTCACTTCAGACTATATATTCAGAAGTCTACAGTCTATGCATGACTATATAAAAGATAGGAATGTTCACGCACTATAATAAATAATGAGTGTCAGTGAACTCATTATGGTAAATCCTTAGGTAATTACTTTCTGCTTAGTTGGGGGACTTATGGTAGCAAAAGCTAAAATTATTCCATCTCCAGACAAACCCTGAGGTGGCTTTTAGAGTTAAATATAATTCATTTGCTGCATGTTTATTATAGTTAAATTTAACTAATTTAGGGCCTGTTGCTGGCCAACAGCTGAGGAGGAGGAAGTTTCAGTGTCCATGAGTTCCTCAGAAAGAAAAATGAGGCTCCACGGCTGAGCTGTCAGAATATGACGTAAGAGTAACTCCCACTCTGTCTCCGTTCTTCCTGTCCCCAGCGTTGGATGGGTTTGTTGCTGAAAGTGGTTGGCTAATGAGCTATTCAGGCATCAGATTAATGTGGTGTAGCAAGAGCAAATCTCAGCATTCAACCAGGGTTGTGTGCGGTTCTCTTCCTTGTTTCTATTGGAACTTCCTGAAGGAACAAAAAAGAACCATTACAGCCAAGGTCACTGTGACATGAACGGATTTCTTAGCAGATTGTGAGGCTCCCTCCTCGTACCACCCCCCCCCCCAGATCATAGCTCCAATTTGGGTGTTAGCCTGGAAGTGTGTTTGCTCTGGAAAAAAATATAAAAAGGACATCTTCAAAGAACCAAGCACATGTTTGGGGAGGGTGGTTTAACCTTGTAAAGATATTTCCACTGAACACCTTTTAGGTAGATTTTGCCTCGTGATAGCTCTTTTGAGCTAGATGGCTGACTCTGCCAAAGACCTTATGGGGACACCGGTAGGGGAATTACAGCCTTGACAGGTGATGACTTCTGAGCCATCAGCTTGTGTCCAGGAACAACAGCCAGGACTCACTGTAGGTGGACTGTTCCCTGAAGACAAGGGACCGTGCCAGGAGAGGAAACAACATTCCAATCATCGTGAGGAACGTGGATTTGAGGAAAACATTGTCCTACTTTTCCACAAAAATGTCACGTTTCTGCTCTGGAAATATGTGCACTGCTTTAATTGCTTAAGAGAAGGTAGCAGCTGGGCAAAGTCCAGAGAAGGATGAGTAGAGGAACACGGAGTCAGCAGGTATTAATAGCTGTTGTGAACGCGGCATTGGAAAGCACCAAAGCCCCTCAGCAGGGAGACATGAATAAAAAAAGATTGCACTAAAGCCTGTGGCATCTGCAGCAGATTCAGTGGGGTCTCCCTCTCCAAACCCAGAGTGCACAGCTCACAGAGTGGGCAACTGGCCTGTGCCCTGCAGCTGCCCTGACATTCCCCCTAGGACGGCCACCCCAGCCTCACCGTCCCCTGGTCAGTTTCTCACCATTGTGTCCCAGGGCCACACAGCTTACAAAGGCAGTGCTTTCTGGCTCTTAAGCTAGTGGTCTTCCCACTGTACCGTAGTTTCTTCCCCAGAGCCCGGACTTTTCTGAAAACTCCCCTTTTGGGTTTTGCTGTTAACAAATTTTGGCTGTAGAGATGGTTTGTGACTTTAATGGGCAAGCTGTGATATAAAAAGTAAACTGTATGGGTTATATAATTTCAGGGACAGGTTAACTTTTCCAGAATTTTTGTCTCAAACTAAACATTTAATTGAGGCTATGAAAATTCAGGAAAAAATAATAAAGCTTTTCTACACTTTCTTTCCTCCTCCCCTTGCAAGCCCCCCTTAAAAATAGCATCTGAAGTTTCATTGTAGCTGAGTCACTGCTTGGTGTGATGCAGGGCTAGGCTGCAATAGGACCTGTCAGAATGAGGCCACAGTGATTCATGATAAGCTAAGTTCAGTTGCCACTGACAACATGTGTTCCTCTCTGTTCTTTCCCTGGGGTTTGGGGACGCCATATTTGCCTTTGGAGTAGGAACACCTTTGCACAGTGAGAGCCATGGGATGTGATGGGCCACTGCAATTAATGCGCCCTCTGGGCTCTCCTGCTGTGACACAGAATTCCTGGCCATTGTTAGGGGAAGTTCTGAGTAATTAACATAACCAAAGACCTATGGAGCCTATAGCTGTGAAGGAAATTTGTCTCATCTCCCTTTGCAGTGTAGCCTTGTTGTCCGGCCAAGTGCCCCTGCACCTCTCTGGGCCCAAACTGTGCTTCCCGTGGAGGAGGGGCAAATGATCCAGTAGATTCAGTCTTTATCCTAAAGGAACTTGGGGTAACACAGACCAATTAAAGAAGGAACCTGTACTTCCCATGTTGATCCTAATCATGTGTGTGTCGGTTTCCAAAGCAGTATGCACCTCAAGGGTGGAAGCCACGTCTAGCTTTGCTGAGTACCCGATGCCTATTTTCATGGAGCCGAAGTGGACGGGCACTGCCTGCAGCACCTGCTTCCCTGCTTCTGCTGTCAGAAGGACTCAGTCAAGACAACATTCCTTTGTCCCTTTCCTAGGGAACCACAGTAACAAAGCCACCAATCTGGGCCTGTCCACCTGGTGCAAGTGTCCAGGAAATTGAGAAGAGATCCATGTTAGCAAGGATGCAATCACAATGGTTTTATTTTTAAAGTGGGACTTGGGCAGTAAAAACATTCTATGCTCCCTGGCATTTGTGCAGAATTCAGCTAAACTTATGCTAGTTGAACTCATGCCAGCTGTGTGGAAGTGAGGGACAGATATAAGAAACATGAGGACTTTCCAAGAAATGAAGTTTCTTCGCTGCTGTGCTGAGGATGCTTGTTTCTGATAAACTCAAAACTTATAGGAAATGTAGAGCAGAGCTTCCTAAACAGGGTGCCTTGGGGCACGGATTTATACACACAGGAGTGCCAGCATACTGATCTCCACAGCTCTTTGGACACCTAGGTATTTCTGGAGTATGGGCTTTAGGTATGAATATACATGCAGATATATAATATACACAAGGTATCTGTACATGAGGATACTAGAAGGTTATACAAGAAGATGTTAACTGTGCTCATCTCTGGATGGTAGGATTATGGTATCCTTTAATCATTTTACTTGTTTATTTTAACTTTTAAATCATCTATATCTGAGGTCCCCAACCCCGAGACTGCGGACCAGTACTGGTCTGTGGACTGTTAGGAACCGGACACACAGCAGGAGGTGAGCAGTGGGCCAGCGAGTGAAGCTTCATCTGTATTTACAGCCGCTCCCCATTGCTCGCATCACTGCCTGATCCCTGCCTCCTGTCAGATGGGCAGCAGCACTAGATTCTCGTAGGAGTGAGAACCCCACTGTAAACTGCACACGCGAGGGGTCTAGGCTGTGGCTCCTTATGAGAATCTAATGCCTGATAATCTGAGGTGGTGACGCTAGTGCTGGGAGCAGCTGCAAATACAGATTGTCATCAGCAGAGAGAGGTGTGACTGCACAATAAATGTAATGAGCTTGAATCATCCCAACCCCCTCTTCCCCCCTACCAATCCGTGGAAAAATTGTCTTCTGTGAAGCCAGTCCCTGGTGCCTAAATGTTGGGGACCACTGAGTAATCTTTCAACCCAACCAAATACTAACTAAAATGTCGAAGTGAGAGGTATAAAGGTTTGGTGATCCAGCCAAAGGTTTATGTATATGTTATATTTAAACACTGACTTAGAAACCATTTGCCCTGAGGATATGTCCTTTTTTTTCTTTTTTGTCAGTTTAAAAATGACTATTTTCAGTCAGTGCATGCTTGTCTAAAAAAAAAGAAAGAAAAAGAAAAGAAAAGGGAAAGCAGATGTCAGAAATCAGAGAAATTATTGCATCTTGATGGATTCACACCATTTTTTTTTCCTCTAAACCTATTAATAATATCGGTAACAGCCCTAACAGCCAGTTTTTTTATTTGTAGATATCTCTGATATTACCTTCCTGTTAAGGATGTATGTGATAGAAATATTAAGAGAAAGCCCCGATGATAGAATGTTAGTTTACAGTAAAGCGGTGGTCCCCAACCTTTTTGGCACCAGGGGCTTATTTCATGGAAGACAATTTTCCCACAGACTGGGGATAAAGGCGGTGCCGTGGGTGGTGGGGTGCAGAGCTCAGGTGGTGATGTGTGGCCCGTTTCCTAACAGGCCATGGACCAGTAATAGGCTACAGCCCAAGGGTTGGGGACCACAGCAGTAAAGGACACTGATGATGGGACCTGGGGAGGGCAATGACCCATGCAGAAGCAGTAGACTAAGAGTTGGGAATTCTTGTTTCCCAGCAACTGTAGACAAGGAGTGATGATTTGATATTTGTGTCTTATAGCATCTTACATTTGCAAAATGTTTACAGTCATTCAGATTTGTTTTCTTCACAACAATTCTGCAAATGCCTAATTTCTTTCTGCTTGGGCCCAGATCCTTAAGGGGGCTGTGAGGTGTATGATGTTTGCCACCTTCTCACTTAGGAATGCCTATAACCTAAATGAGATCAATATCATTTAATTCTTCTGGGAGAAGTACTATTTTTGCATCTTGCAAACATTATAAAATACTTCCATATTTGAAACTGTGGCATTTTGTGCTCAGAGGGATTTTTAAAAGAAATTGTCTGGTGTGGTTCCTTCATTATACAAATAAAAAATTGAAACCCCCACAGGCAAAAGGAAATGCCCAAAGTCACAAGAAGTGGTCAGTAGCAGGGCAGGGGCCAGAGCCCAGTTCTCTTTTTACTACTTCTCATAACTCTGTACTTTTTACCTAAAATTTCCCTATTATTATGGAGAACTAAAAGAAAATGTTTTCTAATTTGCATTTTTAAGGGGAAAAGAAATTAAAAAATACAGTGCCTTCCACAACAGAGATTCAGTAAATATTTGGTGAAGAAGATATTTGATAAACTTGCATATATTTACCTCTTAGGTCAATAAAAAAAATACATCATATTCATAGGTAGGTAGGTAGGTAGACACTGAGCAATGTGTAGCTGTCAGTCCACACGATGACTTGTTTATTGCATATCCCAGTCTATGTGACGCTGTTCAAAGAAGCTCTGGAGAGGAGTGACAGAATTTTGGAAGACAGAGAAAATATCCTCCTTTTCAATGGAAACCTACCAGAATTGTTGCGATGAGAAAGCCATATACATCTATATGCATGTGTTTTGATATCAGTAATTTTTTGCTTAGCCATGAAATATGTTACTTACCATTCCACATGCACCAAATATAGGGTTAAAAGAGTCCTGTTAAATTAGGATAAATCATAGAAAAAACGCACAGTAAGAACATTATCCAGTAATTATGTAGTCTGTCTTTGTCTTAGATTTGTGTTTCCAAGTTTCTCATGTTTCATTTTGAAAGAGTAACTTAGAAAACATTAAAAGAAATTCCAATATATGCCTGGAAGAGCTGATCTTTACCAAAATTGAGTAAAAATTTCAGAGATAAATAAAATAAACCTGGACTAATTCCTAAATAACCTAACAGAAAGTATACTGGTTTCATCATGTTTTCCATTGGTCAGCATTTCCAGTAGGAAGCTGAATTTTATTTTCTTTTGCATATCCACAGAATATGTTTTTCTAATCACCTTTCCTACATATTAAACAGCATATTGGTCATAATTGTGGTATATGCTGCATTGAACCTAGGGTGAAAATCATTCTTTTCTTCCCCACCTAAGGGAAATTTTACTGTTTTATGAATGAAGGAGGCAAAGTATAAATTAAAATAAAGATAACTGCTATTAAATTTGGTTAGGTTCATGTAAAAAATAGAAATCAAAACAACCTGACTCAAGTTTGAGACAGAGAAGTTTAATTTAGTGCAATCCATTTAAGTATGCAAGAAGCTTTTTTTAATGGCATTTAAATATGTTGGCTTCAGTTACAAAGAAAACACACTTGAACTGAGGATTAGATGAGTGAAGGGTTTCTGTACTTGTCTTTTATAGATGATTTCATTTATTTGATTCTTCTCTTTCTCTCCTATAATCTCAGATTAGGCCTTAACCTTTAATTGGATTTTATATGCATTAAATACAAACAATATATGTATTAGACTGGATACATATTTGGATTTATATAATCTTCCATTTTCAAATTATGAGGCTAACAATATATTTTGTTGCACATGCCTATAGTGTCCTAGTTTGCGATCTGCTTTAATTTGCAATAACATCCTAATAAAACTATTGCAGAGAGCAAAACTAGCCATAAGGACATTTACAGAGTCACATGAAGGTAGCTTGTATGCCATGTGCGTTGTAATAATATATTTAATGATTGCAGATGGGATTTCATATGGAAAAAGATCAAAGCAGTTAAAAGAATTCTATACTTCATAGAATTTTAGGAGTCATATTTCTGAATGTGAAAGTTTAATTTTCTTTAATTATCTATCGAATGCTCCCAATCTTACTAGTGCTTAGTCTGTACTTTTATTCTATATTGGTAAAATAAAATCTTAGTTGTCAATCTTAAGTGTATGCCCCATCTTACAACTACACGATTCCCTCTCTCATTCTGCTATTGTCCCATGGTATTTTCTGCTTTCTGTAGTCAATATAGACAGACTTGAGCCAACTTAAATGTTGTCTCAATATTTACCTAGTACAAAGAAAATTCCATTTGAGAAAACCACAGAGTATAGTCATTCTTGGAACAACCAAGAGATGGTTATTACTGTTGGAAAGAATTTTTTTAAAAAATCTATCTCAATTCAGAGGCATATGTATGTTTAAAGTGCCCACACATCTAAGATTATTCTCGATTAATTTCATGAAATGTTATTTTTAATTAAAAACATTTTAAATATTTTAAATTTTAAATAAACCAAAGATGGTTAATTTTTATATAACCAAAAATGATTAACTTTTACATAAATTTGTGAATCAGAACAAATTCTTTGTCAAACCATGTGTCTCGCTTTCTTTTTTATATGGGTGTGGTATTAATGCTGAATATCAAAACAACCATAATTAAAACAGACTGGTCTGTAAGGGAACCGTAAAGTAGACAAGGTTGGTGTTCAGCTTTCTTTCATTTCTTCCCACTTCTTTCTTTCCACCTTCCTCTCCTGTAAGGTGCAAATGCCCCTGCCTCTGCCTTGCTCCCTGCCTTATGAACTTGGTAATGAGCCAACAATCAAATTCTGTTAGCCAGACTTCTGTGAACCTTTAGATATTCTGTTCCAAACACTTTCTAACAGAGCCGTAACACCAAGACACCTGTAGGGGAACCAGTCCTGCAGGTGCCAGGTGAATACCTGTTAGTGACAGTGACTAATAATGCTGCTTTGGAAAATTAACCTGGCTTCACTAAGACAGAGAGGAACGAGTACCCAACCCAGCCGAAGCCAAGCAAGGGGCTACTGCCAAAGCCTAGAGCCAGTGGTCTTCCTCTGTGAGTTTGTAAGATAGAGCGTGTGTTCATTTCTCACACTCCTAATTTTGTCTTGGAGTTACTTGAAATGTTTACATGTCTGCTTGCCCACTTGATTGTGAAATTCCTGAGGGCAGAGTTCTGTCTTATGCTAGCACAAAGGAGGCATGCAGGTGGGTATGGAGTGAATGAGTGAATGAATCAGTCTGCCAGGCAATCAGTTAGTCCAGGTGGCAACAAAGACAGTATGAATTCAAATGGCGACTTTGAGAATGGCAAGAAATGGATGGATGTGGAAAACAGGGCAGTAAAATGAAGAGAAAAGTAGGAGAGACCAAGGGGGCCTCCAAGGTTTTGAGCTGAGCAAAAGGGAGAACCCCGCAGGAGAAATCTCATGAGGGAGGTTGACAGATAAACAGTTCGTTAGAATCTTGTTCTCAAAGAAGCAACCTCTGAAATGCACCTGTTTCTACCCTTTCAGATCAGCCCCCCTTACCATACCCCACTCAAGTTCCTGGAGGTCTGATAAATCACTCAGGTCAGATAAATCACTTCCCAGCAGAAAATAAATTTGATAGACATAGCAGATTTACATGTTTTGAAGGACATTTCTATCAGCTCTGGAAGGTCAGCATCCTTTGTAGACATGGGCGGAATGGAGGGTGGAGGGGAGATGGGGAATCTGAGGCTGGTGTCTTGAGGAGACGCTCTCCCCTCCCAGAAGAGGGCCAGGACCAGCCCCTCAGGCCTCACTCAGCCTCTTTCAGAGGCACAAAGTCCACACCAGAGAAGACGCAGTTTTATAGTCTGTGTTGTGAGTTCTGCACCCCAAGCCACTACTGCAGATAGCCTCTTAGTTTCTAAGTAAATAGCCTTCAAGAGAGGAGATTCACCTCGTTTCACATGCAGCTGCCCTTTGCAACACCCTTTGCATGCTGCCCGGGCACGGTTTTTACTGTCTCATCCCTACAGCCTTCCCAAGTGCTTAGGAAGGGCTGACCTCGCTGGGTGGCGTGGAAGTTAGGCAGCAAGGACCCTGATACGTGCACTGTAAAGTCTGTGAGTTACAAAGGGAATATGGCAAATAATTCACTGTCTCTTTTTAGCCCCTCTTTCTCCAAAGTTTTAGAATGAACTCTCTAAATTTCCCAAGGAGTTTTCTGAAGGTTCTACCAGATAGTGGAGTGCAAGATGCTTGCCAGGTGCTTCCTGGAGTTTTTGCCCACTGTCTGCTAGCCCAGTGAATTAGGCTGCTGTCTTGTTTCTATCCAGAAACAGTGCCTCTTGGATCAGAAGGAATGTCTGAAACACATTGATTTGTGGTCAGAATAGTAAGCTAAGCTTTAGGAACATCCTGCCAGAGGCCTGCCCTTAGGAAATAGTCTCACACTTTTTTTTTTTTTTTTTTGCTGGTGAAGCAGTGACATGCTGCAACTGACCTTCTGCTGAAAGCCAGAAAACAGAGGTGACGAAGCAAGCCTCTTCCTTTCTAATGTTTCCTTCAGGCTATGCTTTTTAGGGGTAGTATCCTCTGCAACCTGAGAGACCATGTCTGTGCAAGACATTATAACTAGGTCCTCAGAATAAGTGATTCCAGCCTCTGGAAGGTAACTCTGACCCAAATGTGCCCTGGGGTCACCAGCCTCCTCTCACCCTTTCCTTTAAAATCCAAACAAAAACATTAAGCCCTGCCCTGTTGAGTGTTTTTGCAGACTGCCTGTGGGTGGTTGTGTCCCCCTGTACCCTGTAGCTCGAGGTCTGCACTGCCCAGGTAGCTGACAACTCCACATCACTGATCACGTAAACCCCCCATTCCCCAGCATACCTTAAACATGCAGTAGCTTTCAAAAGATTGGAAATAATGGAGAGGAAATGAAAATTAACTTTCCGCATCACAGTTGTGCCAGTTTATCAGTGATTCGTCCCCATAAAGAATCTTTTACTGGCCACCCTTTCCCTATTGCTAGGTTAACACCAGGACACAGCTGTATCTTTAGAGGAAAGCTGTCATTCCTGGCTCCTCCTGAGTGCCTGGTCTCCCTAAAACTGCTGTTGCTTTAGCCTGACTCCAAGGAAACCCCCACATCCGTTTCTTCATAACAGTCCCCTACAACAAGATCCTTTTACTTAGTTACATAGAGCAGTGTAGCTTCCTCTGTTTCGAATTCCCAGTTCCTGAGGTCTTACTTTTCATAGTTAAAAAATTCATTGAATTGTACTTCTTTAAAATATAGAGTTGTTCTCCCTCTAAAGCCATATTTCATGCTCCTACCGAATATGGAAATAGCTGCAGCCAGGTAAAAGCTAATAGCAATTTTTCCTTCCTGCTACATAATGATAATTTTTTTTTTAATAATGATTCGATTTCAACAGAGTGTGGTGTAGCTCTGATGCTACTGGGGTCTCGGCGAAGGCATTAGAGACCACTCTGTGCTCAGAGTGCTTCTGTGTGCTTGGACGTTGTGTAAATGCACACACAGTTGCAGCTTAGTCGATGGCTTTAAGTAAAGGTGCCCAACCACCAAGACGCATAAGCAGGAAGACAAGACTAAGTGATGGCCGTAGTAAACTGTGAGTTAGACATAACCACCCACACCACTCAGCCACGTGTCACCTGCATTGTTTATGCACACGGCCAAATAGAAAGGATTTTCTTCTCTAGAAACAATGGAGACAAACACAAGGAAAGTGCTAGATGAGAATTATGGTAAACTGTAATAAAAAAAGAAAATCAACGGCCGGGCGCGGTGGCTCAAGCCTGTAATCCTAGCTCTCTGGGAGGCCGAGGTGGGCAGATCGTTTGAGCCCAGGAGTTTGAGACCAGCCTGAGCAAGAGCGAGACCCCATCTCTACTATAAAGAGAAAGAAATTAATTGGCCAACTAAAATATATATAGAAAAAATTAGCCGGGCATGGTGGCTACATGCCTGTAGTCCCAGCTACTCGGGAGGCTGAGGCAGCAGGATTGCTTGAGCCCAGGAGTTTGAGGTTGCTGTGAGCTAGGCTGACGCCACGGCACTCACTCTAGCCTGGGCAATAAAGTGAAACTCTGTCTCAAAAAAAAAAAAAAAAGAAAATCAGTCCTTCTCAAATTTCCCACACAGCTGTCCCCTCTGTCCTGCCATCATCACCACGAGGCTTATATGTAAGGTGGTTTGTTGTTACTTTTTATTATGCTACTTCTAGAAAATTCAGCAAGTCCCATGGCCCTGCCACCTAATCCATAACATGTGGTCAATATATCCAAGCATTTCCTTCTTTAGGTTGGTACAAAAGTATTGCGGTTTTGGACCAAGAATTTTAAATCATTATAACTAGGCTCAAACACATCTTTATTAATCAAAATAGGAACTGTTACAATCAACACATGTTAGCCAAGGAGAAATAAGTTTGGTTATTCGTATAGTATAAAAATTTTGTTTACACACACACACACATCTTTTTTCCTTTGCAAAGTTGCATTTAAAATGTATACAAGGTTTTTTGTGGGGTTTTTTTGTTTGTTTCTACAAAGTAATGTTATAGTAGCTCAAAACAATCAATGAAAAAAATTTCTCGTTCCAATAGAAAAATGAGCAGCAGTTCAATAAAAACAGTTCACTAAACCGTTTATCTACATTTATAGCCAGAAAACAAATTTTAAAAGTTCAGCCTTACTAGTATTCAAAGAAATGCAATTTAAAATAATGATTCCATTTTTCATCTACAGTTAAAAATACAAAAACAATAGTATCTGCTTCTGATGAGGCAGTAGTGACACGATCACTTTCCTACAAGGCTGAGTCGAATGTAAGCTCCAGGGGCATATCTTGGCAATATTAAGCCTAGAAGTGCTTAATATCCTTGATCCAGTAATTCTGCTTTTAAAAATCTGTGCTGAGGGATTTATCTGAGAAAGGTTCAGAGTCATCTGCGTGATTATTAGAGTAAGAATTTAGGAACAACCTGAATGTTACCTATTAAGAAACAAATTATGGTTTATTCGTCTGAACAATAAACGATTTTTCAGATATTTAAAACACTTTAAAGAATAGTAGCACACCTTGAAAAAGTTCACAATAGAACAATAGGCTTAAAGGGGAAAGAGCAGAATATGTGTTCTTCTCATTTTATAAATATTTATGTTGTACCCGTAAGGGATAGTGCAAATACAGTTTTCACAGCGGTTATCCCTGGCTCATAGGACTACAGGTGATTTTTATTTCTTTATACTTTCTCATAGTTCCCATATTATTTTCAATGAGTGAGTATTTCACTTGTGTGCAGGGCATGGGGAGGGGGGATCACTTAAAGAGGGAAACTGGGGTCCCTTGTAGCAGCGTGCGAAGCATCTTAACAAAGCAAGATGGGAAGATCCACAGGATACACAAGCCCCTCTTCCCCCTGGTTGATCCATCTGCTAACAAACTGCTGACTGTTTTCTCAGGAGATCAAAGAAATACCCAGGGCTCTAAGCAGTAGCCTTCCTTAAAGTCTTCTCAGCTTCCTTACAGCTGTTGTTCCCTCCCGGCCCCTCCCTCCCCTGCCTCCCTCCCTCAGTCCTTTGGTGTTTTTCCTGAAGCTGGTGGCTACATTCGTTCAGCGGTTGAAGTCATTCTTTTATAAATAATTCGTGAAGTGATTTAGGGCTTTCTAACAACAATCTACAATTTGCTCTAACAAACTAATGCAGTCAAAAGTTGGGCTTCAGACTGCTCGTGACAGACCATCATACAATTTTGCTCTGCCCTGGTCAGCATATGGTTTTGGTTCTGATAAAGACGCTTCTGATACTACCTCAATTTATGCAGCATTTTTACTTTCCAGAACTTTTAGTAGCCAAATGCCTAAAGAGAAAAATGCAAATGTAAACTATGGTATATCACCTTGACAGAATATTACCTCGCCATTAAAAATTACAATGACTAGGTTGCAACATCAAACAGTGTTACAAAAGAAAAACAGGAAACAAATTAATACCTATATATGGTCACAACAATATAAAAATATATTTGTATTGAAAGGAAAATAGAGGAAGCATGGAAAAATGAAAATTTAATGGCTGACAAAAAAATTTTTTTAAGTTCAGCAATAAATATTGAGCATTCACCATATGCCAGACACTGTGCTAGATCTAGGCACTTTGTCTCTGTCTCTCTTTTTTTCTTGAGATAGAGTCTCACTCTATCAGCCCAGGTAGAGTACAGTGGCATCATCATAGCTCACTGCAGCCTCAAGCTCCTGGGCTCAAGTGATTCTCCTGCTTCAGCCTCTTGGGAAGCTGGGACTACCAGTACACCAGTATGCCTGGCTAGTTTTTCTATTTTTAGTAGAGACTGGGTCTTGCTCTTGTTCGGGATGGTCTCAAACTCCTGAGCTCAAGCGATCCTCCTGTCTCCCCCTCCCAGAGTGCTAGGATTATAGGCGTGAGCCACCAAGCCTGACTGTATGTACTTTTTAAAATGTAGTTTTGTAATATGTTAAATTTTCAAGAAGTATAAGGCAAGGGTGATGGAATTCATTTTCAAAGATGTTACTATGAGCAGCTTGACTTTATCCAAAGGGGACACTTGATATATGATTCTTCTCCAATATGTTCAATCCTCAGTGAAGCAGATGGGGCTTCCCCCTCTGCCTTGCGTGTTATTCTTTCATCCATGCGCTCAACAGATACCGAGCCCTGCTGCGTGCCAGGTTCTGTTCAGATGTGGCTGATTACACAGGGACTAGGACAACAAGGTATTATTCTTGTAGAGCGACCAGGCTCTTGGGAAAGACACACACATTCAATAAGTGAATAAGTTCAATTGCAGTGCAATTTCAAGTAGGTAGAAAAGTAAAGAAGAGTTCAGGGGATAGAGAGTGACACAAAAAGCATAGCTTATTTTGAGGAGAATCAGGGAAGACCTCTGAGAAAGCAAGGACGTGAAGGAACAAGCCATGTAAAGTCTGGGGAGGCAGCAGGAACAGTACGTGCAAAGGCACTGGGGCAGGATGTAGCTGGTAATTTTGTGGGAGGAAACGTGTTCAGAGAGGTGGGCAGGGGCTGAGAAGTGTAGGGCTTTGTGGTCCACAAGAAAGGAAGTGTTCTAAATGTGATGGCAAATTTTATGGGACACGACACGTATTCTCATTTGGCAAATGATCCAACTTCTTGAGAGACTGCACTGTCAGAGGGGAAGGAGAGGCAGCTAGAGGGTTTCAACAATCTGGATGGAGGGTGAAGGTGGCTTGGACCTGGAGGGTGGGCACAGGAATGGAGGAGTCAGGGTCTGGTCTCCAGGCAGAGCACGTAGGGCACGCTGTGTGGGTTTCAAGGGAAGGCCAGGAGACAAGGACAGGCCCTAGGTTTGGGACTGAGTGACCAGGTGGATGGCGATGTCATCTTCTGGGAGGAAGAAGAGTAGGTTTTGTTATGTCTTGGTGAAAAGCTGCCTACTTCTGACCCTGGTCTGTGAGTCAGTCTGGAAGCTGGCGCCAACTCCCGGAATTCCGTGGCTGTCTCTTCAGGGCAGGAAAAGGATTTCTTAGGATATTAGAGAGACCACCAGCCTAGGAGCTGGAAAACTTGAGTCCAGTCCACCTCTACTACAAAATAGCGGTTTGATCAAGAACATACCACTTCGCCTCTAGGAATGCAACTTCCCGTATGTCTGCCTGGACTGCCTTTCAGAGCTTTGTGAATGGTTTAGTTGAATTCAGATACGTGGTGGTGTCACCATTGTCACCTACACTCCTAATGCAGTGAGCATCGTGTTTACAATCATGACTCAGGTCTTCAAAAAACCACCCTGACGTGCCGGCTCTATTAATAAAGCTCACCAGTTCGCCCTGGCCCCCGCCCGCATGGGCAGCTCAGCCATCGCCTGTTGGCACGGTGCACAGGTGCACAAAGCCACCAAGCCGCGGCTGAGAAAGATCCCCTTCAAGATGGAAACCAAGGGATGTTCTCTCGAATTCCCGAGGATCAGGGAAATTAAACCTGCATGTCCTTCTCTGAGGACTTCTTGCAACTGAGGTGATTTCATGTGTTTTCATTGTCACTGCTCTCCTGTGTTAGCAAATGCTACACTTTGTTTCCAAGGAACATTCCCACCACCCTTAGCCTAGACGAAGCCAACCACATAAATGAAAAGTCGCGACAAGAAGCAAGCTTCCCCCTCCAAGCTGCTTAGTACTTCCAGTCAGGAAACATCTTTCCTTTCTCCTTCTTAAATACCATCTGGAAACGTCCCGGTACCTGTCACCTAAAGGAGACAACTGATACACTGAGAGGCAGAATGGGTTTTGAAAGGATAATTTAGGGAGCTAATCTAAGCCATCAGATGTTTCTCTTGCTAACAGGAGCCTAATTCCATTGTATCTGTGAGACGACTGTATTAAGACAGGTTTCTGTGACTCCCAGTACTCTGTTTAAACTTCTGAAGTCATTCAAACTGCTGGTTCACCAGTCAGAGAAAAATGTGTAAGTCCTTACCCATAGCAATTAAAAAAAATAAATAAGTGGAGCCAGAGAAGAAACTCAGGATCCTTACCCTGAACACTGTGGAACCTGTGGAGGCTCGTGCCGTCCGTGGGTAGGGTGGTCCTGTGGGGGCTGCGAGCCAGCTGGCAGGAGGCTCTTCACAGTCCAGGAAGGAGGCAGAGCCACCCGAAATGCAGGCTGCCAGCCAAAGGGAAGGGGTCCTGTCATTTGGGAACAAAACCAATCAACCTGCCATTTCAGGGAAGGATTTTTCCCCTCGTACGTAAATTGCTTTTGCACAAAGGGTTCATTATTGGAGAGCTAGGTACAGAAGCCAAGACTCTTCCATGGCTGTCCTGTGAGCCTCTCCCCCCTTTTCCCCAGACTGCAGTGTCAAATAGATTTGGGTCTGGAGATCCACTGGCTGGCTTCCAAACTGCCCTGTCCAGTCCTTCCAACCCACCCTGAATTGTAGCAACAGAGGTGAAGGGTTAGGCTTCTTTGCAACACCGTGCAAGTCACTGTTGCAATGGGCAGCTTTAATCCATAGGTGACCAGTCCGTTAGGTGACTGCTGTGAATGAGGGACATTTCCAGGAGCCTGGCCAACTCTGCTGGACAACTTGATTCGGAGACCAGTTTAAGCCAGAGTGACCCTGGGCGGGAGAAGGCATTTTAGATTCTACCTGGAGTTGATAAGGTATGCAAGGTTTTAGGCCTGGGGGCTGAACACAAGGGTAAGAGAAACACGTCACACCCTCTCTTGGACTGGCTGCCACCAGGACCAGAGCTGAAGTTGAATTCAGAGGCTTCCTAGAAGAGGTTCACTGGGCCTCTTCCTATTCACATCTAGTCACCTAACAATGTCTCTGACTCTTTTAAGGTGAGAAAACACTCCTTATATTAGTAAGAAAAAGAAGACTTTAATTTTTAAAGGATATTGTTTAGGTTGAGGAACTTTAGAGCACAGTTTCTCGTCACCACTAGCAGGATACTCAGGTCACTTTCTACTACCTTAGGATTGCGGTGTGAAGGGTGCAAGTGACGCCTGGGCTGGATTTGCAGCACGCCCCAGGGAGACTGATGGTGAAATTTCCTGTCTCTCCTGCAGTGCCTGGGCCATGCTGGGCACGCGGTGCATTTATGCAGAAATCATGCAGGATGGGTATTGTGGATGGTAACGTCTTTGTTTCCATGAACTTCTCAGGCTGTTCAAAATTGATCTCAACCTCAGCTTTGAAAGTAATAACGAGCCCTTGGTGTCCCCTTTGGCGAGCCACACGTGCTCCCTTGGCCTCAGGTTTCCTTTCTTGGCCATCAAAAAATACTGGCTAAGTACTCGAGTACTCTGCACCACACACTGGGCTAGGCATGCAAAGTCATGTTCAGAACTGACTTTGAAAATGGGATTTTTGAAAACTTTAGGTTAAAGTAAAATATACAGGCAGAAGCTAATGGGCTTAAAAAGTGTACTGCTTCACAGTAAGAAATTTTAATCTGTTTACTGCTAACCAACATTAGCAGGAGAATGCTAAATTATTTTTATAATATACCAAAAAATACATAATAGACACTGGCATGAAAACATATATATGCTAATATGTTGAATTTATGTCTTATGTACATGTGGGATATGGTGTGTTTGTTGCTATTTTGCGTTCATATCCTTGTATGTTGGTCCAGATATTTGAAAGGTGCCTTAATGGCCAGATCAGTGCTGCTGTCTACCAGGCCCACCTCGTTGCTGCCAACCCTTCCAAGCTTCAAAGGGTGATTCCCCGGCTCTTTTCCCAGCCCTCCTCCATTTTGTTTTGTTTTGTTTTGTTTTGTTTTGTTGCCACCAGAAATGAAGATCTTCGTGGATTCAGGTTAATCAATAGTATATTTCTTCTTCCCCATCCCATTGTTTTGTGTTAGACCCTGTATTAGGGAATTCACATTTCATCTGTTTTGCAAAATAAATATTGACGACAAGTTATTATTGTACTCTCTTGGCACAGTAACATCGTGTTAGTTTACTTTTACACGTAGCAAATCCAGGCTGGCATTCATCTTTAATGATCTTAGGATAAATGGTTTTAAGGTTAAACAGCCACAGAGACAACTGTCACACATTGTCAGCTGAAATGGATGAAAGAGAAAAATGTGGCATCTGGAAAGCAACTTGCAAGAAGATCTAAATATTTTATTTTATTTTCGGAAAACCCTCACCAGATCTGCTTCCTCACCACTAATCCTGGAGTGGCCTGATGATTTATGGGGACTCCATGGCTTAGCTTTTACATAGGGAGGAGGAGGTGAACAACTGCTTCCCAGTGTGGCGGTTGAGCAGGATATTAATGGGCAAGGCAGCTAATGTGTTCGCATTGTCCCTGCAGAAGTTTTGAGGTGCTCTAGAGAGTCATTCATCCTTAGCAGTTGCAAGGTAGCCTGTTTTCAAATAAACCCGGACTGAAAATCTAGTTATCTATTGCTGTGTAACAGACTACCTCAAAACCTTGTGACATAAAGCACTAATTTTATTATACTCAAGTGACCTTGTCTCTGCTCTGTGATGTTGGGGGTCTTGTCTGGGAGACTCAAAGACTGGGAGTGGCCCGATGGCTGGGCTGGAATGAGACATCTTTACTCATACATCTGGCAGTAGGCACTGGCTCTCCTCTGGGGCTTGCTGGGAGTTTGGCTGGAGAACATATGACCTCTCCAGCGGTGGCCTCTGGACTGTCCTACTCCTTACATGGTAGCTGATGGTTTTAAGAACGAGTCCCCATAAACGTTTGGAAGCTATACTCTTTTGGTCACCTGGCCTCGGCAGTGACATAGCATCACTTCCAATGCCTTCTATTAGTGGGGGTAGTTGTAAAAGCCCATCCATTTTCAATGAGAGGACATAGCAGACCCCTTCCAAAGGGATGATTGTCAAAGTCATGTAGGAAGATCACGTAGGATGGAAGATATCATTGCCGTCATGTTTGAGAGATTGTGCTGTGCTCCACGTAGAAGTTTCTGTAGGAAACAAACAAGTTGGGTTCTCTAACTAAAACACATCTGAAAATCTGGTTGTAGGAATATAGCTAATTCATAGTTTTTCTTCTAGTAGCTAACGTCAATATATGCTAGGCCTAGTACCTGAACAGTAGACCTGAATGCTAAGTTCACAATGGGTAGGTAAGACGAGTATTTCCTAGCTATTTGGAAATTGAAATTTAACCGAAAAAGTTACTGCCCCTTTGAATCAATTGCATCATGACACCTTAGATCTAAGCTAGTTTATTCCCTGAATATTAGAAGGTTATAGTCATTAGAAATTGTCCGGGCACAGTGGTTCATGCCTGTAATCCTAGCTTTCTGGGAGGCCAAGGTAGGAGGATGGCTGCAGCTCAGGGGTTCGACACTAGCCTGAGCACAGTGAAACCCCATCTCTAGAGACAAGAAATTTTAAAAATGACAAAAAATACACAAAACTACAAAACCCAGCCGGGCGTTGTGGCACGCACCTGTTGTCCGAGCTGCCCGGGAGGCTGAGGCAGAAGGATCGCTCACAGCCCAGCACCTGGAGCTTGCAGTGACTACAATCACTGCACTCTACCCAGGACACCAAGTGACACTCTGTCTCAACAACAACAAATTATGGGAAACATATATTCCTTTATATAAAAATTGGTTAAAATTTGACTTTATACTCTATTTAAAAAAGTTTTTTGAATAACTGTTTTCTTTGAAGGGATTTTTGTTTTTCATTTTTTAAATCTATTTTACCATGATAAATAAAACCAGATAAGAGACAGAGTGTGAATATTCAGTATATACTCTCTATTAGGTATGTGTGTGCATTTCTTTCCATATTCTAAAGGAGTTGCCAATGTACGGAGCTTACGAGTTTTCCTGTAACAGAGGAGGATTCTCATGTGAAATGCCACATAAGTTTTTATACTTTTATATCTTGTGTCAATTCTATTTTTTTGCTCTTAAGTAATTTCTCCTCTTCATTCTCATGGAAGTTAAGGTAATGACATTGCACTTACCCAAAAGTTCTGTGCCCATATAACCTTCACTGGCATTTGTCCTGAGACATTTCATTGAGTTCAAAGCCCAGAATGAGTGAAAAATCTCTTAGATTCCAAAGTGACCTGAGAACTGTGCTAACAATGAGTCTTGCTTTCTGGGAAGTTCCACAGCATCGGCATTTGTAGCAGTACCACTGAGAGCCAGCAACCGGGCCCACGGTGTGTGCTCTCATCTCTAGTCTCATCTCTGCCTTCCAGAGGACATGACTTTGCCACAGGCCTATCGCTCATGTGCTGGAGCTGTTAAGTGATGATGGTGTTTAAAATCTAGGGGATGCAAAGCCACCATTTATTGAATACTTCCTTTGTGCTGGGCACTGAGTCATAACTACATTATTTTAGTTGGTCTTGACAGTAATCCTTTAAGGTAGCTTTTATTCTCCCAGTTTTACAGATAAGAAATTGAAGTTCTGGGAGGATGAGTAACTTGTAGAAGGTCACACTGTACGTAAGTAATGGAGCCAGCTTCTCCAACTACTCTCAGCTGATTATAGAGATTAAATTAGAAGCACTTCTTCCTTTCTTGGAAAAGTAAACCTAATGGGGAACCCAGAAGCCATAAAAGAAAAGAATGATGAATTTATCCACATAAAGATTTAAAGCTTCTGCTCAACAAACTACCAAAAAGTTGGATCAACGATGTATAATGAACTAAGGGTGGGGGAGGGTGGGGAAGGACAACTGGCAGGATATGATAAAAGGTCAATTTTCTTAATATAGCAAAGAACTCTTAGCAGTCAACAAGCATGAGAAATACAGACTGCTGTGAATATAGGAAAGGGTACTCAGCCTCACTCGTAATTAGAGAAATACAAATCATTAACCTCAAGTTACCCTTTTTCAGCTGTAGGATTGGCAAAGATCATAGAAGTTGATCATATTCAGTGCCATCAAGTGTGTGGGACAATGCATACTCTCCATCTACTTCTCTGTGGACAGGCAAATTGGTGCAGCTCCTCTGGAAGGCAGATTCTCAACATATTTCAGAACTGAAAATATATATACTCTTTGACCCAGAATTTATTTATCCCATAAATTTCTTAATATAGGTGTTCAAAGATGCATGTACTGTATATGCACAGCAGAGTTGCATGTAATGCCAGAAACTGTTCATCAACAGAAGAATGATTACATTGTGGAATGTTTTTAGTGTGGAATACTAGTAGTCATTATGAAGTGGCATTATATACTAATAAGAAGACAAAGATATATTGAAAGAACCAAGTTATGCAATGTTCTATAGATTATCCCATTTTCTGCTTGTATAAACATGTTAACTTTTTTGTGCATATAAAATATCTTTAAAAATACAGAGGAAATTATTACCTCTGCACCCAAGGACTGAAATGGGAGGTATCTTCTAATTTTCAGTGTATATACAGACAATTTAAAATTTTTACTATGAATATATATTATTTTTATAACATGCTAACTTTTAAAAATACAGTGTGGAAAACATTCATTTATTAGGGACCCATTTGTAGGAAGCAGCCTGTGTAAATGAATCATCCCATGTTGACAGATAGAACTTATCCAACCATAGAGAACAGATATCAATGACTTAATAAGCAATAAAGATAATAAAAAATTTTAGCAAAACCAACTAGAATCTCTTGGGAGTGAGTTTCTCTGGCTAGATGCGCTTTTCAAGCCAAAAGAAATAGGAAAAATAGGTTTTTTTGGAAGGACACTTTCTGAGATCTTGTCCAATTCTGTGTATATGTTAATCCCTTTTTGTTTTCCATATACCAAAGTGACTTGTTCACTATCAGAATTTGAAAGGAACCAATAACTGCACGCAGGCTCTATTTTTAACAGGCTGCAAATTTAGGCACATAACAGTTACAAGTTTATGTCTATGCAAAGAGAGCAAATTGATGGCTAAACTGATGATTGATTAGAATGAATTTTGAAATTTTTTGAACTGAGTTGTATAAGGGGTGAAGGAAACAGACTGAGGGGTGGAGAGTCGGATGATGTGCAAGAGAATGTGAGAGAGGAAGTAAAGCCATCCTTTGAAAAGTACTCAAATTTCCAGCTGAGGTAGAATCACACCCACCACTGAAGGGAATCCTAAACCAGCATTGTGCAGAACTTTGGAGATGAACATACTTCTAACCCCTTCATTTTACACATGAGAAATTTGGGTGCCATTTATTCATTAATTAAATTTAAAAATATCAAGTAGTCGATGCAGTTCTCTTTTTACTTCCTGATACTGTCTCTGCAAGAAGGAATATTTGCCTAGGACATTCCTCATTATTCACTTGAGAAATACGTATGGACTTCAACAAACAAAGGCAAAGTCATGAGATACAACTAAAATTGATGATTCACCTTTGAAGTGGTTTCAGGTCATTATTTTAATACCTTGTTCACACAGAACCTGTTTTACATTCATTTGCAGACTTCAAATATCTCATTTCAGGGTGAAGTTTAGCTGACTGACATTAGAGCCCTCTGAACATCTTTGGTTTAGTGCGAAGTGAGAGGTCTGAAAAGAATATCAAACTAAATCCTCAGCTTAAAAGCAACACTTATTTTTTTTAATTAAAAAAAACATCCAGTATTATTTGAATTTTCTTAACAGATTTGTGTCATGCTCTTTAGTTACAACTCTGAAAGTAGAAAACGAAATCTGGATTGAAGTAGAGAGCAGAGCCAAAAGCCAAATGATAATGTCCAATTCTCACTGGCCATGAGATGGGGGACAAGGGACAAAAAGGAAAAACATCACAGCCAAGAGCACTTATTTTAGAAATATTTATGAAGAAAAGCTTCAGGAGCTTAGGAAACCCTTCTGAGATGTGGGATCCCCAGTCATTAGGATCAGGATCTGTAAGCAACATCCCCCATGAGTGGAATTTAAGCCATTCTGCAGAAGTCTCACCAGGCCACCAGGAGCCTTGGGTCACGTCTGCCAGGTTCCTGGGACTGGCTCACAGGGTGTAGAGCCACTCAATTAGTGTGTCAGTTAGGATCTGCCAGGCTTATATGGCAGGAACAACCTGGAAAATCTCTGATTTAACCCAACAGAAGTGTATTTGTCACTCCAGCCATGTGTGGATGGGGCATGCTCCGTGTCCCTCTTACACAGGGACCTGGCCTGTGTGGGTTCTACTCAGCTTTCCCTGGTTCTGAGGCTGTTGCAGGGAAGGAAGCCCCATCAGCTGACCAGAACCAGATACCTGCCTCCCCAGCTGCAGAGGGGTGCACGTGGGCAGTCCCACCACGTACCTGGGAGGAGAGGGAAGTGGCCACAGAGTCTTTCTCACAAGGATAGAAGCCAAAGGCACTGACTTCCATATCCCACTGTGCTGACTTCCACACCCCAGCAGTGACTCAGACTGACGTGGGAACAGCCACGTATCACAGTAGACTATAGTTTCACAAGGTCTGTGGATCCCAGGAGGACCTTTCACAAGCCCACTCCATAGCAGCAGCCCCCTGTGGGTAGTGTTGGATATGGCAGGGTTACTTCTCCCTAGGGGGTGTGCTGCTCAGAGTTGCCCATACTTCTCTAACCCATCTCTTGGCCTCTCTAGTTAGCTTCCTTCCTCCTCTGTTATTTCTTTCCTTCCCCTGTAAGTCTACTTATGCTGAGGGATGCTAGCTTCCTGTTTTGAAAGCTCAGCTTTGGTTACTTCACTCCCTCATACAGAAAATTTTGGAGGTTTCCCATTGTCTATAGTTTTGCAACTCAAACTAGTCCACAGACCAGCGGCATCAGCATTGACTGGGGTCTTGTTAAAATGCAAAGTTACCAAGTTACTCTCAAGAGTCAGAATCTGCATGTTAACAAGATCCCAGGAGATTTGTGTGCACATCAAAGTTTGAAAAACATGTATCTATAGTATTGTTTCTCAAATTTGGCAGCACAGTTGAATTACCTAGAGAGCATTAAAAATTTCTAATTCCTAGATTTCAGATCTGGAGTGATGTCTTGCACCAAGATTCTCTAAAGCTCCCAGGTGACTCTATGGTGCATCAGAGTTTGAGAACCACTGCTGTTTAGGAGCTCAAGTGACATTCCCAACCATACTTCATGTGCCCCCCCCCCCAAACCTTCCCAGTACCAGCCATCCTTCACTCTAACTATATTGGACTTACCTCTGGTCCCCAAATTCACCCTATGCTTTGTTCATTTGTTTTTAGAGGTGAGGTCTCACTGTTGCCACGGCTGGAGTGCAGTGGCATAATCATTCCTCACTGCCGCCTCGAACTCTTGTGCTCAAATGATCCTCTTGCCCCAGTCCCCAATTACCTGGGACTATAGGCATGGGCCACCATGCACAGCTCATTTTTTTTATTTTTCTAGTGACAGGGTCTTATTATGTTACCCTTGCTGGTCTTAAGCGACCCTCCTGCCTCAGCCTCCTCAGTTGCTGGGATTACAGGCTCTGTGCTTTCATAGAAAGTGTTTTGTCGTGTTACCAGAAGTCACCAGACATTGCCTCTTCTAATGACTGACAAGGGCTTAGGACCATCACATCTAAATGTTGCTTTGGAAATGCCATGACTGCAAGTCACAGAGATACAAATATACTCAGGTGCTAATGTGCGCATTTAGTATTTGCCTGGTTAATAAAATTTAAAACTTAATTTCCCCATATGACAGCCTAAGGATGACTTACTGTGTTACCATGTTTTCTTTCTTGTTTGATTCTTTACTGAACCTCAAAAATATGGCAGATAATTGGAAGAATGTGCTTAGTTTTGTTTAATTTTGATAGTTATAAACTGAGGGGCTTTTAAAAATATAATTGCCACAGCAGCTGTAGTAATCTGCTTTTAATTTGTCTCACTGCTTCAATTCAACTTCTGATCAGTGACACATATTTGAGAGACACTTGGTTTTGGAGATAGAAATCAAGATGCTTGACCTCGTTAATACCTTTCCTAATGGAACAAGGGTGGGCTGTGTCCTCTGGGCTGGTGGTTCACAAATGGAGCCCTGTCATTTTGGAGACAGCACTTCTGTCACCATGGCGCCTGTTGTCTTGGGACCTTGCTCATGAGGATATTGCTTTCTTTCCCAAGTGACCTCAGATAAATGTTAAATACTTTCCTTTATGTTTTTATTCAAGCAAGGTGTTAATTTCCAACAAGACTTTTATGAGCACCACAAGCAGCAGATGCTTTTTCATGTGAACATTAAATAAGATTCAGGGTATGAAAAGCCTACTGCCAAGGGCCCAGAGGATCTGTGGGATTTGGTGGGCCACAGCAGACAAATGGCCTGCCAGTCTGCGACGAGTGTGCAGCCGGCACCGGAGCACAGGGTCGGCTAATTCGTGAGCATTACCTGGGCTCTGCCCCTCACGGCCCTTGGAGAGTTAGAGCCCCACGTATGCATCTCTCTGCAAAAGCCATTGGTCAAACGCATGGAAATCCGATATTAATGGTGTCTGCCTGAGCCACTGTAAGTCACCTCTCCTTTGGGGCTGCCACTGCACATTACCTCTGCACAGCCTGGAGGCTCGGGGCATGTGTCATGCAGATGGAGCGTGCTATTGTGTTAATATGAATATAAACATGAAAGTGTGCCCTGGTGTCTCTGCTGGGCTCTGGCTGGGACCAGAGGCTTCACAACAGTGACTTCAGCCAAGAGCCAAATAAAGGCCTCTACTGACACGTCTGAAACCACACACCAGGTTCTCCCTCACAAACAGTTGTTTCAGGGGCTGATATCAAGGACCCACAATTTTAGTGCTGGCAGTGCTTCCGTGTTTTGTTATCTCCAACTCCAGCTCCATCCCTAAACAAACAGTAGCGATTAAGGAGAAATAGGCACGAAAATGAACTAAATTAAAAGCAGGGCGTGGTTACCTTTATGCCAACTCTCAGATATGTGCAGCAAATATTAAAGTAGATCTTAGGAGCAATAACATAGGTAGAAAATAGATGAGCAGCTTGTCAGATACAAAATGTGGCAGTATGCGCATAGATGCGTTCTCACGCCATTTTCAAATTTATATTGGCTATTTTTTAACCTCATCTAGCCTTTCTCTGGCTTCTGTTTTATTGTGCTATTGTTCTTGACATCCTCCCCAAATTGGAATTTTCTTGTGACTTCTACACGTATCCAGAAAGCTAGGACTGTGAAAGCCAATTTTATATTTCCTTTTTAAATGTTTCGTTCAGAGTAAGCAAATGAACAACAAGAAGGAGAAAAGCACTTTAGCATGTTTCTCCCTGTTAGAAATTGTTTTCTGCTTTTTAACCTGGATACCAGAAATGAAGTATTTCAAAGTGTTCCTTTAACAGACAATGTGCTCAGTCAGATTTCTAGTAGCATTTTTTTCAATGTTAAAATAGAAAAAGTAAGCTTTTTGATGCAGTGGATCTATTTTGATCAGCCCAAGTTAATGGGAATGTGCTATGAAGTGTGTGTTCTGACTAGTACAAAATTTTTCTTAATGAGAATTAATACTAAACCCTTTAGTTTCTATTCTTAGTATCTTTCTACAGTGATATGTGTATTTTTGCCCTACTTAGAATAGATAAAATAATAGCTTTGATCTTTCTTTGATAATCAAAATGTTTTTCTAATGGGCTATAATCATGAATATTTCTAGAATTTGGTAGAAGGGAAATGTGTAGTCTTTCTTTGATAATCAAATTGTTTTTCTAATGGGCTATAATCATGAATGTTTCTAGAATTTGCTGAAAAGGAAATGTATAATCTAATGAATTAGTATAAGTCAGTTTTTCTTATTGTAAGACTTTAGAAGGTTTGCGAGTTCTGGACTACAGTTGGACTGCCCCTAAGTCGTATTTAGGAAGTTTTGTTTTGTTTACAAATGCTTCATCTGGCATTCCCTAAAATTGAAATAAGGCAGCAAAATAAAGCTTGTCTGAAGATTCTGGCCCCTTGGTTTTATAGTTAAGTAGGCTTTTTGGTGAATTTATTTTGGTTTTCCCTTCCCTTTCATGTTCTACCATGTCCCCAAACATTTAGGGTGAAGAGAATAGGGAGAGGAGGCCCAGGCTGGAAAGTTCTTAGACAGGGTCCTGGGGACGCGCCCTCTGGGATGTCACTGTCTTCATAGTCACCCCTTGGGGACACCAGATAAATTCACATAAAGGGACTTGGGTGAAACTCCCACACTCACGGATTTGGGTTTAGGGACATCAGCTCTTTAGTGAAACAGAGTCTTCTCCAGCTCAAAAACTTCGGTAGGTAAAATTTTATATGGAAACAAATTGTTTTCCTTAAATCCTCATTAAATAAAGTTCAGACAGTTGTCAAAAGCAAATATAGCTATCAAGTCTTAGGGATTATATGTCATGTTTCCAAAGAATGATGAGCCTCTGGTAGCCCCAGGGTTGGGAGATGTTCATACTGTGATACGATTCTGAAGTCACAAACTTAGCTGGAGTCAGACATCATCAGTTCTGTTCAACACCTATTGTGGTCTGCTTGTTATTTGCAAGGTGCTGAAAGGCCCCTGCTCTCATGTTGCTTAAGGCCCAGCACAGTGTTTTGTGAAATAAGGTTTATGGACTCCTGCTGGTCTCGGGTGGGCTAGCTGGTGGGTCTGTTGGCAGCTGGCTAATTTTAGAGGACATATGACATGTAAGATAAGTCGCTATGTTTGCAGATATCCAATCGTATTCTTAATAATAGTTAGGTTTATACAGCAGGGAAACATTTTATCGCACAACTCTGGGTGTGAGAAATGCAACCTTCTTTTATTTGTCTAAATTTGATTTCACGTATTTCCCACTGTCTCCCGTCCCTCTACCACACACACACCAGGTTGGACAAGGGTCTTGGGAACATTTGGGAAAAGGCACTCTCAGCCTCACCGTCCTGGTCATGATGTATCTGTGCCCTCGCATGGGAGTCCCTTAAAGGGATTCAGCTCCTCTGCTTCTGTGTAAAGCTGGGCACAGGGGCCTTTCTCTCGGGCTTCAGAAGCGTCTGCTCTTGATGAGCAGTCGCTGTATCCTGGGGCCCTTCCACGGAGGCCCTGCCAGGAGGTGCCGCACAGGCCTGGGCCCCTGGTTTCCTCTTCTCAGCATCCTCTAAACCAGGCGTCCTCAAACTACAGCCCGTGGGACACATGCAGGTGTTTTTGTCTGTTTGTGTTTTTACTTCGAAATAAGGTATGTGCAGTGTGCATAGGAATTCATTTATAGTTTTTTTTTTAAACTATAGTCCAGCCCTCCAACTGTCTGAGGGACAGTGAACTGGCCCCCTTTTTAAAAAGTTTGAGGACCCCTGCTCTAAACCTCTGTTACCTTTCTGGCTTGTGCCTCCTAAACTGCCTGTAATCTAGCTGTTTCTCCTCCCTTTCTGCACCCCTGCCTCCCTCTTCCTCCTCCCCTGGGCAGTCCTGTGTCACCTCTTCCCTTTGGTGGATTCCCCTTCCTGCAGATGGTGGGGAAGGGGCAATGCACTAACACTGTTTAGCTTTTTTTACATGATGTTTGCATTGTGCAGCTGTAACAAAATACCATAGGCTGAGTGGCTTATACACAACAGAAATTTATTTCTTCAGTTCTGGATGCTGAGAAATTCAAGATCAAGGTGCCAGCAGATTTGGTATCTGGTGAGGACCCACTTCTTGGTCCATAGATGGCTGTCTTCTTGATGTGTCCTCACAGGGCAGAAGGGGCAAGGAATCTCTCCAGGGTCCCTTTTATAAGGGCACTTAATCCTATGCACAAGGGTGGAGCCTCATGACCTAATCACTTCTCAAAGTCCCCACCTACTAATTCCAACACTTCCAGGGTTCCGATATCAACATATGAATTTGGAGAGACGTAAACATTCAGTCCATTGCAGTGATAAAATATTAAATATTGCCCATATGGTACAAGGACTGTCTAGGACACTTTTCAGCTAACATTTAGTTAAAAGGGTATAATTCTCTGCAAATGTATTTTGCCTCACTCACATATTAATATTTACATATGTTAAATTTGCCTTTTTCATCAGTGGTTGGATCAAAGGTTCAGGTGGTTCACTGAAGTCCCAAAAAGGCAAAAATAATACATAAATCCTAGAATTCAAATCACATGCAAATGGTAATAGTTAACCATATAATGAGACTGTGGATTGCGTATCTGCAAGTGTGATGACTTTTCAAAAGCAGCTGAAAAAGAAAGATACAAATAGGAAGTGTGCTAAGGAACATCAGAAAATGTGAACTTTTCATCCAGGAGCCATTCCACTCTAGCCCCTGCTGATGGTCTGTTATGGAATTCTGTTAAGTAGGTTCCTCATCTATAAGTAGAGATAGTAATAGAACTTACCTCAGAATTGTTGTGAGGAATAAATGAGTTAACCTATATATTAATAGAAAGTCTCTGTACACATTTATGTGTTGTCTGTCATTGTAGATATTATTATTGTTATTAACATAAAGCACAGTGATATCTCTCTATAAACCTATCAAGTTTTCCCGGAATGAATTAGAATAATAGTGCTTTGTTACAGAAGTGGTCAATGTTCTTTTTTGTTATCCAGTGTTTCTGCACCTTTTTAAAAATCACCAAATAATATCAGCCCATGCATGTGACAAATGCCCATAAAGTAGACCTCAGATACCAGGAAACCCTGGTCTAGCCTCAGAAGTTCTGAGCTTCAGCTAGAGCAGGCGAGCGGTAAGAGCGGAAGGTGCTTTCCTCCTGTTAAAATTGAATTGTCGAGGGCCTCCGTCTTGAAAAGCAGGGGCCGTCTTTACCCTCCCTGTTTTCCTTTCTGGCTTGCTTCCATTTGTTTTGGAACTCCACTGCTCATGCGCCAAAGGAATCACGTGGGCCGAGGCTATGGACTTGTACTTTAGGGCAGCAGTCCCCAGCCTTGTTGGCACCATGGACCAGTTTCATAGAAGACAGTTTTTCCAGGGCCGGGGGTGGGGGAGGGTGTCACTGTGGGGGAGGTGGTGCAGAGCTCAGGGGTGACTCTTGGCTGGCCGTTTCCTAACAGGCCACAGATGGTTATTCAGGCCGCAGCTTTAAGGGCCCTGCGGCAGCCGCTCTCCAACCTGGGGTATGTGGCTGGCGCTCCTGCAGCTTCTGCTGGTGGCGCTGCCTTTGCAGTTGCTGATTTCCCTGAGTGGCTTGTCTTGGTCTTCCTCTCCCTCAGTCACCCTCCCCACCCACAGTGACAGCTCCTGGCTGCGTTTCTGAAGCCCACTCTCTGCTGACCCGCAGGCCCACGGCTCCAACTGCCCGTGGATCCGCTGGCCTGGGCGATCACCTGCACTGCGGTTAAACGGGGTCCCGACTCACCTCCAAATGGCTGCCGCCTTCCCAGGACACCTGGTATGGGCCTCAGTGTCACCTTCCTGGCCCCTTCTTCCCAGCTCCCTTTCAGCTTTCCCGCTTTAGGCCTAGATGGGCAGCCTAGGCAAGTCCTCACTGCCTCCTGTTTGAGCTACTTCTTCCTGAATCCTAACCAGTGTCCCTTTGCCTGTCGCCCCACCTTGTTTCATCCTGAACCCGGCTGTCCAGCCAGCCTTCCTGGCGGGCAGACCTAACACCTGCCTTCTGGGAAGGGCACGGTGCTTCTTCACTCAAGCCCCTTTTGGTCCCATCGTAGTCTCTATGTTATTTCCTTCTGTTTCCCTACTTGCCTGGCCTCTGCTTGAGCCATATGGAACATTCCCGTTTCTTGACCGCCCTCCACACAGCCATCCTGGAGCCTACGCTTGTCCCCCTGCATCTTCCCTCTCTCCCTGCCCATCTCAATGCTGCCGCCCACACAAGGCCACTCCTTCTCTCCCAGTCTTCCGTGCTCCCTGCCCCTCTGAACCTCCACCACGCTTTGCCATTGTCTTCTCGCTGATGAGCATTGTCTTTGTCTTCTGTGTTCAGCAGTGACATGTTTCTTTTCCTCCCTCCGTTAGATGGCAGCACTCTCGGGGCAGAGGCTGTGTCTTAGTCACCATCGTGAGCCTCCCATGTAGTAGGCTGATAATAAATAGTTCTTGAATTAAACTTGGCCCACGCTGTCCCCATTACCTCAGGTCCCCTCCCTGTGCCACGGCAATGATGCTGACTTCTTACAAACTAGAGGCTCCCTGGGCCTGGCTGGCAGCCTGTGCCTCTTACCCTGTCTGGGATCCTGACAGTCACCCCAGGAGGTTCTTTTAAACCCAAGCCTACGTTGACTGCCGGGTTTTCAACAAGGAAGACTATTAGCTTGCCTTTGAATGAGGCCTTTGGCTACTAACCAGGACAAGACAGTTGCTAACCACTGGCCACATTCTAACTTCTGTGCTGTTCCTCCTTGCCTGTGACTGAGAAATGCATTCAGCAACTCCTCCTTCTGTATTCATTCTATTACTGTGTCTCCAGCCCAGAAAGTTGCCCGTGTCACTGGATGAAACACGCAGAACAGCCTCTAGATAAGGCTTTTGTCAGACTTTGAAGCAGTATGAGAAATTGCGGTCTTTCCATCCATTTATAAGCTCCTGTTGTTTCCATGTCACAGTCAGCAACGCTTTAATAAAGCTGGAGAAGATACAGCTTCGCTTTCTCCCATGTGCCTTGATGAACCAAAATGTTTTGTTGTTGTTTGAACAGAGGCCCAGCCAGCCCAGAGCCTGTAAGTGCTTGCTTGTTCCTACCCACTTCTATTCTTTTGTATGTGCTTTTCCTGCTTTCTTTCATTAGAGATCGCTGGATGTCATCACCGTGTTGCCGTATTTGCTGAAAGAAATGAGTGTGTCTGTGCAGTGTGCTGTCGGTCCCTGTCTGGAGGTAGCAGCATGGGCCTACCCTGAGCCGTGCTGGCGATGCAGGTTTCACTCATAAAAACAGCTTCTCTTTACCAGTTGGGGAACAGCCATTATTCCAATATTACATGAATTTGAAAAACAAATTCTCCACCTAAGAATGAAGTGGCACCAGGACCTCCAACAAGCCACTAAGTGTCAGAAAACCTCAGTGCTAGTTTGGGCTTCACCACTTATGAACACATTACAGCTGGATCGGAGACAATTTAGATAATTCCTTGCAGCCCAGGCCCACAGACTTGCTCAGAGTCACCCAGAATCCTTGGGAGGAAAGCCGAGACGAGAACCCAGGTCTCTTTGGGTCAAGTTCAGGACTCTGGGCAGCATCAGTCTCCTGCGCATCACTGTCAAACACTAGTGTCCTGTGCACAGACCAGGAGTCATACTTTTTCTGCCACTCGAGGAAGAGAAGGGCAGGTAAGAGAGCAGATGCCAGTGTCTGCTAGGAATCCTGAGGTGCTGCGCTGCTCACGAGGAGCAGCTCCTGTCCTTCCTCCTACCCATCCCGGAGACCCCGCCTCCTCTCTTGCTAGCCTCCGGGCCCAGAGAAAGGCCCAGTCCCTGCCCTCAGCTGCCTCCAGTCCCAGGAAAGAAAGGCATTGACTGCGACTTCCTCATTGCCAGGACAGATACTCTGGGATTCTAGGGAGTGCCTCACAATGAAGGCACACTGGAATTGAACCTTGAAGAATGAGCAAGAATTCGCCAGGTGGAGCAGTTGGGGAGCAGGTTGTGGGAAAAAGGAAATGTGTAGGCCTGGGAGGTGTGTTGTGTTTGTAGAGCAGCCAGCAGTCTGGCATGGTGGTAAAAGGCCCAGCTAGAAGATCTTGGTACCAACATTGTCCTGAAGGTAATGAGTAGTCATTGTAGAAAATAACAGCTTAATTTTGTTAGAAACTTCCATCCCTTAGATTTGCCCAGGAGGTAGGATTTGCTTATGGTTTGAGTCTAAATCTACAGTTGCATTGGATTGGCGTTTTTTTGTTTTTTGTTTTTTTTATCTAATTTCACTCTTTGTCAGGATGTGAGATCCAAGGGGATCTGTCACTGGCCAGCTCATGGCCATTAATCAGTAGGTCCTAAATGGTCAATGAGCTCCAGCTTGTCCTTGGCCTCCTAGGGTGTTGGAAGCCACAACTGTGACCCCAGGCAGCTGTCCTGAAGGGAATGGGTTGAAAGGGGCTGAGTCATTGGAAGTACCTCAGTGCAATCCAGCACAGATTTGCATGTGCCCACCGAATGCAAAACCCCTGCACGGACCACTCAAGGAGGCTTCCAGCTGACCCTGAGCTCATGACAACACCCCACATCCTTCTGTGCCCTCTCCACCACACACACTTCCCATTCTTAAGACAGGCATATCAATTAGCTCTAGAACCAAGGTGCTTGCCCTCATCTACCTTAATGGTATACCTTCTCTTTTGCTGTGCATGACGGGAAACAAGTCTTCTGCAAGGCAGAATATATAAAGCAGCGCAGGATGGTGGCTCTGAGCGGGAGAACAGCAGAGGCCAGCCCTGTGGATGCCCCGGCTCACTGCCTGGAGAGGGCGGGGAAACCTGACAAACACTCCTTCTGCCAGGTGACCAAGGTCAACATCCACGGAGATGTCATGTTGGTGGTAAATACCCTTGAAGTGATGTGATCTTTCTTCAAAACCTCAAAAGCCTGGTAGGATCATGAGGGGAGAAAACCAGACAAGTCCCAATCAAAGGGTGTATGCAAAGTACCCAACCAAGACTCCTGAACAGTCAGTGGTATCCAAAACAAGGGCAGTCTGAGAAACTGCCAACAGCCAATGGCGCCTGGGGAGATGCGATGACCAGATGCCCTGTGGCACCTGGGTGGGACCCTGGACCAGAAAAGGACAGTAGGGGAGACTAACAGAATCTGAGCAAAGTGTAGACTTTAGCTAAAGTAATGTGCTGACATTGGTCCCCTGTTGCGACAATGTAACAGGCTCATGTGAAGTGTTAATAACAGGGAAACTGGAGGCAGGCAGTGGGGACTCTTTTTCCAATTTTTCTATCCATCTAAAACTCTTCTAAAAGAAAAAGTATATCAAGAAATAATTACATAAACTTAAAATTAAATAACATAATTAAAACAGAGATAACAAATATTCAAAATATTTTTTAAAGTATTCCCTCACCAGCTTATTTTAAATACTGACAAGGCACCAAAACGAGATGTCCAGAACGGCTGGAGTGGCTGCATCTCTCCCTCCTGCCTTCTGCTTCCCACTCTTGCTGGGACAGCTTTCCTGATATCTGGAGAGATGTCGGTACCTCCATAGCATTCACACAAGATAGTAAATTTAGATTTAGAAACCTGAATTAATTACAAAAATAAATCAGGCCAACAAATGCCTTAAGCTTGAGCGATCTCTTGAGATGAATAGTCTCTCGGGGACCCTACTGGCTCCCAGGCACCCCGGTCTCCTGTGAGTGGTGCAGAGAGTGGCAGTGCCCATAGTGGGGGGCTGGGTACCTGGCACGGGACTACACAGCTCTGCACCCCCATTACAACCTTGGTCCCCTGCTGAGCACCCGCTGTCCCCTCTCCATTTCCTCAGCAGCTCGGGAGCAGCACAGTCACTCGTGTGAGACAGCTGGGCTCCCAGGGGGCGTTCCCTCGCCAGGTGAAACTGAGGCATGGCTGGCAGTAAAGGCCACAGCCCTCTTTCTGCTGCAGCCCTTGCCTCTCCCCCAGCTCCCCACCCACCTGTCCCAGTCTCTGCTGTCTTAGTGATCCCGAATGGGATGGGGGAGAGCTCCTGCACTCACTGCCGATTGCTGCTCTGCAGGCAGACACGCCACCCCATCAGGCATGCATTGGGACTCTGCTACTAATAGTCCTTCGTCCAGAAGCACACGCAGCAGATACCTTACCTGTACCTGTACCTGTACCTAAGGTGGAGCATACAAAAAGCATCCCTTTGTAACTTTCCCTGTCACCATTGTGATACTTCCATCTGAGAAACTTTCTCAAAGAAATAGAGCCGAGTTACAACACGTAATGTGCTCCCAGCTTATCCTGGCCTGTGCCGCCAATGGGCAATCACAAAGCTTTAACGGTCATGGCAGTCCAACTTCATGGTAGGGCTGCAGAGTTGGGATTCTTTTTAAATTGTATTCTCTTTTACATCACTTGGGAATGGACGCATTTGACAGGGAAGAAAGCAAGTGATACACAGTGTAGGTGACAATACACTGTATCCAGAGATGGCAGTATTTTGGTTATAAAACATCAATGTCAATGTTATATCTGAGCAAAGTACTGCAATACACAGTTCTATTTCAATTTCCAAACCAGAGGAATACAAAGGGATTATGCAAGTCAATTGGAAAAATACTGCTCATTTTGGCAAATGCTAAAACTGTGTAAATTCTAATTATTATAACAGTGAAATAAAGTTTATTTTGGCATATTCTTTTGTAGAACATGTTTGCTCACCTTACAAATGGAATAGAGGTCTGGAGACGTTGACAGGGAAATAAATTTAATTAACAGCACATTTATTTGTCACTGTAAATGACACTCTCTCTCCCTGGTAGCACATCAAATGCACACACGCATTCCACACTGCTGATTGGCCAGTCCTGATGTGCCCACGGGGAGGTCTCACATGCATTTTTCAAGGTAGAAACAACGCTGCTTAGTGGCGCTGCTCCAAGACACGGCTTTCCCAGGAGCCCTTGCATGCTTGCATGGGCCTTTGCAGACGCGAGTGTGGCTCTTTGTCCTGTAGGCCAAGGGTGATTTGGCCCAGGTGTGGCATGGCCCCTGCCCCGCCGAGTGGCAGCTCCAGAGAGCAGAGCAGACGAGCATATTGCTGCCTTGCTCTACCGTGTTTTCCAAAGTCGTGAAATGTAGTCCATATGTTTAAATCTCTTCCTTGGCTGATTGCCTTGTGCAGTTGATGCATACAGTACTACAAAATAAAAATAAAAAAATCTGTTTGGGAGCAAACATGAATGGGAGGAAATGCTGCAGCTCTGTGTTGAGAGCATATGTGAGCATATAAACCCCATCGTGTGTCTGAGCTGTGCTTTCAGAGTGCCATTTATAAAATATTTATCGTAGTTTCACTGATGAGGTTCATGAAGAGCCTTTGTTATTGAAAAGGAGCCAAAGCACTTTGCTAATTTAGGAGGCCATTGTTGTAGTCCAAGAGTGAGGACCAAGGCAGAAGGTGAGAAACCAAGAAAAGTGAGTAGGTCTGTTAACATTAGCAACGATATGCAGCCACCTCCAGCAAGGGCACCAGCAAAGGGAAGGGGTCTGCAGGGATCATCTGTGGGATTCATCCTTTGCTGTCCCCACATGTGTGGGCCATGGGGCTGGGGAGTCCGGCCCTCTTGCTCAGAGTCCATTAACGTGGTGTCCTTCTTAGATCTCTTGCTGCTGCTCCTCAGTCTCCTTGTGTAGCCTAAAACCAGAATGACAATGAACTTATTAAGTCACAAAAGACAGACCCTTTTGAAGATAATGCCCATCATAAGAATTATAAAGGACGGAGCCAAAAAAGTCAGAGAGACTTTTGGGAGCCTCTACTAGGTGTCCCTAATTCCTGTGGTTTCTGGGGGAGATTACTGAAGAAATGAGTACCCCTGAAGCAGTTGACCCAAGGAAAAGCAGATGAGAGTAATAACAGTTTGCCTTCATTGAACCCTTCGCCTGTGCCAGATGCTGTGCTAAGTGCCTTAAATGTATCCACTCATTTGATCTGTCTAAACCATTGTCATGATGTTGGGGCGCTTTAGGCGTCAGAAAACATAATCTCTTTCTCTGACCTTCTGCTCTCCTTTCACTGGCTCCTTTTGCTCCCAAGGCAGGCCTCCAACCTTCCCCTGCCTTTCTCTGACCTACCTTGTCTGATTGTGGGTCAGAAGACCCCGTTTCAGAAGGGTCCTGCCCCAGCCCTGGAGGAAGGAAGACCACCTAGAGAGGCCAAGAAGAGTCTGAAGAGACAGACCTTGCTGGGTTTCCCCTCCCAGTCTATTACTATTAGCTCACACTCCTTTTGTCTAATCACATGTCGACATTTTTGTCCATGCTTCCACATGCCTATCCAATGAAGTCTCCAAGAAAGCCTCCAGAGGCCATTATCACTGCCATTTTACATTTGAGAAAACTGAGGTACACTGGTTAAATATCTTGCCCTAGGTTCACACAGCAAGTAATTGTCAGAGCCAGGATTTGACTTCAAGGGTCTGTCGATAAAGCCTACACATTTAAAACATTGTCAACATGTGGCCTGTTATATTTCATCTGTATCCTTACCCACCCCCTTCCCAACATCATTGTTTTTTAAGTATGCGATTCAGCAGCATTTAGTATAATCACAGTGTCGTGCATTCATCACCACAATCAATTTTAGAACATTTTTGTCACCCTAGAAAGAAACCAAGGAACCCATAGCCATCACCCCCACTCCTGCAATCTCTTTTCCCCTTTGCCCCAGCCCTAGGTAGCCACTAATCTACTTTCTGTTTCTGCAGATTTGCCTGTTCTGAACATTTCATATGTAAGGAATCATATAACACGTGGTCTCCTATGGCTGGCTTCTTTCACTTAGCTTAACGTTTTCATGGCTCATTTATATTGTAGCATGTATCAATACATCATTTCTTTTTATTGCTGAATAATATTTCATCATATGAGTATACTATATTTTATTTATTCATCATTTGATGGATGTTTGGGTTACTTCTACATTTTAACTATTATGAATAATGCTGCTGTGGACATTTGTATATAAGTTTTTCTGCAGACATGTGTTTTCACTTCTCTTGGGTATATACCTAGGAGTGGAATTTCTGAGTTATCGCTGATGCTATTTTTAACCATGTACAGAACTGCCAAACTCTTTTCCAAAGTGGCTGCACCATTTTATATTCACACCAGAGTGTATGAGGGTTCAGATTTCTTCATATCCTCACCAATGTCCTCACCAACACTTACTATGCTCTTTATTAAATTTTAGCCATCCTAATGGGTATAAAGTATTATCTCATTCTGATTTTAATTTGCATTTCCCTGATGGCCAATAATATTGAGCATTTTTCATGTGTTTATTTTCCCACCTATTCTTTTGAAGTTGATGCCAGCTGTCTTTCTTCCATACTCATGTGTATATCTATAACAGGAGAATAGCACTTTTAAAAACAATAACCACAATATTACTGTCACTACCTTACAAATTCTTTAATTATCAAATATGCGGTATTCAAATTTTCTTGTTTTCCCTGTTCGTTTCATACTTAAAAAACAAACAAAAATCTAGTTGTTTGAATCCAGATCCAAACAAGGCCCATGCTTGTATTTGTTTAATGTGTCTCTTGAGTCTCTTTTAGCCTGCAAGTTCCCTCCTCTCCCTGCCCCTGTGCTGTGAAAAACCAAAAACCTCAAGCTGTTTTTCCTCTGCTCTTGCACCACAACAAATATAGAAGTCTTTTGTGACCAAATGTGTGGAGGTTTCCCTACACCCCAAGCAAGCAGTCAGTTCTGCAGCAGACACCAGCTGGATGTCCTCGAATTCAGTTCCCACAGAAGATAGTGTCAGAGCCCACAGGTTGAAGGTTGAGTCTCCCAAGACTGCCCCTGCTCAAGATGCTTCTCAATGACCAGCTATACATCAGGGATCCCATGACACTCCTCCTTAGTTTCAATTAATTTGCTAGAGTGGTTCACAGAACTCAGGGAAATACCTACATTTACCAATTTATTATGAAGGGTATTACAAAGGATACAGATGAAGAGATGCGTAGGACAAGATATAGGGGAAGGAACACAGAGCTTCCATGCCCTCCTTGGGTGCAACACCCTCAAGGAACCTCCACATGTCTGGCTCCCCAGGAGCTTTCTGTACCCTGGCCTCTGGAGGCTTTCTTGGAGACTTCATTGGATAGGCATGTGGAATCATGGACAAAAATGTTGACATGTGATTAGACAAAAGGAGTGTGAGCTAATAGTAATAAAACGGGAGGGGAAACCCAGCAAGGTCTGTCTGTTCAGACTCTTCTTGGCCTCTCTGGGTGGCCTTCCTTCCTCCAGGGTTGGGGCAGGACCCTTCTGAAATGGGGTCTTCTGACCCACAATCAGACAAGGTAGGTCAGAGAAAGGCAGGGGAAGGTTGGAGGCCTGCCTTGGGGAGCAAAAGAAGCCAGTGAAAGGAGAGCAGGAGAAAGTCAGAGAGAGAGAGATTATGTTTTCTGAGGCCTAAAGCACCCCAACATTATAACATCATAACAAAAGACTATAAGAAAGGTTATGGGTACATACAGTAATGGAGAGAGAGAGAGAGAGAGAGAGGCAGAGAGATGTCACAACTCCCTTTTTGATAATTCTGTTGTCATTGTTGAAGAAACTGGGCTGCTTACCTGTGTACCTGTTTGCCATGTGCATCCCCATGGTGTTGTTTAGCATGTTCTTCTGTCTTCTGTATTGCCTGCAAAGTGGTAGGTAGCTGAATCTTGAGGCTTGACCAGATTTAAGTTTATTTGTTTTTGTTTTTGGCAAGACTACTTCATGGCTTCATGGGTAGTGCCTGTACTTCCACATGTCTGTCTTTTTGTGCCATTGCTCACTAGATTCAGAAGTTGTCAGCTAAATAAATTTGGTATAAAATTCCTCCATCAGCTTTTTACCTGATTTATTCTGCAGCCATTGATGAACACCGTCTAGATCCATTCATTACTCATTAGGGAGCTGGCTTTCCTATTCATTCTAGTGAAATGCCTCCCAAGAAAACAACAGTGCTGGTTCTACCATGCCCTATTTCCTCATATTGCAAAGGCATGAAAATGAAGAGGTATCACTAATTAAAGGGACATTTTATTTTTTATTTTATGTAATAAGTTATTCAACTCTTCTGTGCTTGAGCGAAAACTGGGGGGCAGGCACTAGGTCTGTCTTATTACCACTGGATGTCAGTGCCTACCCACCCCTTACCCTGGTCAGAGCTCACTAAATACATGTTTAGTAAGAGAGTGAATGTTGGGTAGTTGTTACTGTATACTGTCTTCTGAAGATTTCCTGTGATACTAGTATTAGCAACATTTTTGCTGATAGATTTTTTTTTTTGAGATAGGGTCTTACTCTGTTGCTTGGGCTAGAGTGCAGTGGCATCATCATAGCTCACTGCAACCTCCAATTTGTGGGATCAAGTGATCATCCTGCCTCAGCCTCCCAAGTAGCTGGGACTACAAGTGCGCACCACCGTGTTAGGCTGATTTTTCTATTTTTTGTGGACACAGGGTCTCACTATGTTGCTCAGGCTGGTCTCGAACTTCTAGTCTCAAGCAAGCCTCCCATCTTGGCCTCCCAAAGTGCTGGAATTACAGGCATGAGTTACCGTGCCTAGCCACTAGTAGCTTCTTAACAACTTCCATCTTTTCAGATGATGCCACTGTTGAATTCACAGATATACATGGGAGACATTTGAAATATCAAATTCAAGGCTGACAATTCAGAATGCAAGCTCTGGTTTTTCTTTTTAACCAAAACCTCTTTTATCTAATTGAAACTGAAAATATGTGGCCTTTTCTTTCCTCCCAATTTGTAGCTCCAGTTCTCCTTGTCTCGCTGAGTAGCTAATGGAAGATTGGAGCTGTTCTGCTCAGTTTGAAATCTGACTCTCAGTCCAAAGCTGTGTGGCTCGCCATTTTGCATTTGAAAATAAAATATTTTTATTAAACTCTGGTTTATTAAATTCAGGTTAAGTAAGAACAGGGAAATATCTAGAATCTTCCTGTTAATACTAAATCTTTGGTTCTTCTGAACCAATATATTTCTCACCAGTCTCTCCATGGAAGATCCCCATGGAAGATTGTTCCTAATCCCACTTTGAGCCTGACTGCTTGCAACTTGTGCAGAGAAAATCATAATTTGCATCATACTCAGGCTCTGAGGTTTGTCTCTGGCCTCACTCCCTCTCTTACTGACTCAGTTATACTTGTCTAAAGAAAAGACCTACATGTAGTTGACAGAAAGCACTTAGAGGCTAACATGGGATTTCGAAAGCAGAAGACCTTTTTCTGGAAAACCCAGGCAAGGCAGTTGTGAAGATACACTCAGTGTCCTTGTATGAGAACATTCTCTCAAGCTTCAACACAAAGACAAGCTTTATGTGGACTTTAGCAGAAGTTGGGGATATGACCAGCCAAGAGCTGTTGCTGTCACTAGTTTGTCCTCGATGTGACGCTAACAGAGTGTACATCTTTCCAAGACAAAGTAATTCCAAGTTTAGGTTCTGCAGCATCATTCAGCCCATTTTATATATTTCAGCCCATTCATAAATAATCTTATAAGGTACAATTTATTTGCTTTTACATGAAACATTGTCTAATGTGGCTTCCTTTCAGTGTGACACAAACCCACTGTGGACTCTCTCAGTTATACCACAGAAATTGTTATAACCACAGTGTCTCATCTTCCAGAAGGAAGCTTCAGAGTCACTTTTAAAATTTGGCATTTGCTGTCCTATTAAAAACTGATGTTTAAATGGCAGTGAGGCTCATGTTTAGCGTTCAGTGCAGCCAGATCACCCACATTCACAATGCACAACGGGAAGAAATTATACTGCTGCAATGCCAGTAGTTAAAATAAAAACAATTACATTAAACACATTTAGAACTGGTTTTTAAATTTTATCATGATATTGGTCTTTAAATGTTTATCTTGTTATAGGCACTTAAGACAAAGGAAAGGATAAAAAAAGTTGGAGACATTTTCAGTGATTCTGAGGGAAACTTCTGAGTTCTGGGATAAATAGCATCACTCTAACACTTAGGAGCCATTGCTAAGGCTTTACAGCTTGCTAGAAAATAAAACAAATGAACAAAAAAATTGGTTTTCCAGATGTTAACTGGAGGTGTTTTGGAAGAGAGAAGCTTCAGAAGGCAGGCAAATATTAAAGAGAATGCGTCTTTAGGATCTTCATGCAACACTGATTGAGTACCAAGGCCGTGCTGGACGCCAGAGCAGCAGTTCCCAAACTGCTAGTTTTCTAGATCCCTTTTACATTCTTAATAGTCTCAAAACTATTAAATTTAAATAGCCTCAAGATCCCCTTTATATTGGTACAAATTGTTATTGAGGACCTTAGAGAGTTTTTGTATATGTGGGGTTTTATCTTCTGATCTTGACCATATTAAGAATTAAAAATGTAACTTTAAAAATATTTTATTAATTCATTTAAACATATCAATAATAAAACCTTTGCATGTTAATGTAAAGAACATGATTTTATGAAAAATAACTTTGAAAATTTTCATGAAAAAAGTGGCGTTGATTTACATTTTCGCAAATCTCTTCCATGTCTGGCATAATAGGAGACAGCTGGCTTCTTATATCAGCTGTACTCAGTCTGTTGCACTAAGTTGTTTTGGTTGAGGTATAAGAGGAAAATCCAGCCTTAATGCAGATATATTATTGAAAATGGAGAACTGCCGTAATAGCCTTTTGAGAAAATTATGCATATTTTTGATATTATACAAGAACTAGACAAGTAGAAGGTTTTTGTAATGTTAGTTCAGTGAAATGTAAAAGAATATCAATGAACTTTTTTTGTTACATTAAAATTGGTTAGTCTTTCTTACAATGTGAATGGATCTTTTACTCATACATGACTTGCGACATCATGCATCATTCAATTGAAAATATTGGTTCACTGAGTTATGTAACTGTTTTAAATGTTGACACATTTTATACCCAAGATCAAAAATCACATTCATTAACATTTTCACAAATCCTATAGGAAATGTCTTATTTATTGGAAGCATTGGTGAATACACATTTTCCAAAATTCAGATTTTTACTTGAACATTTGAATTTTATCATTGGCAAAACAAATACTGTCAGTTCTTGAAGTGGCAGGTACACTATTTTTTTTCTTTTTTTAAGATAGAGTCTCACTCTGTCACCCCAGGTAGAGTGCAGTGACATCATCATAGCTCACAGCAACCTCAAACTCTTGGCTAAGTGATCCACCTGGCTCAGCCTCCCGAGTAGCGGGGACTGCAGATGTGTGCCACCATGCCCAGCTAAGTTTTTCTATTTTTGGTAGAGATGGACCCTCACTCTTGCTCTGTCTGGTCTCAGACTCCTGAGCTCAAGCAACCCTCCCGCCTCAGCCTCCCAGAGTGCCAGGAATACAGGTGCAAGCCACCGTATCCAGCCAATATGTTTATTATTGAGAAAATCTCTGCCATCATTGGTCTGTCAGTACTTCTCTCATGTAAAAAAGGTATTCCATGAAAAAAGTTGCTAGCTTAGCTCATAACTCAATCACAGATGTGCTTTTCCTTGAGGTAACCTCAAGGAACCTTGCTTCAGTGTGTAGCAAAAATGTTCTGTATTTCCTGCTTAATCACACAGAATATAAAAAAGTCATGTACTCAAGGGTTGAGATTTAATAAAGGTTCTTTTTTTACTGCTTTTTGGGGGACTTTTAAAAATATTCTTTTTATCCAGTTTTAGTGAAACTTAAATTATTGTTTTTTTCCCTGCAAGTATGAGATGCGCTTGGAGCGAGGTGATCTGAAGTGAAAGATGATGTACTCTCTCTAGTGCCCCCAGGGCGTGGCAACTCGGCTCCCACTCCACCTCCTTTCTCCAGGTGTGCATAGCTGGAGCTGAAACTCTAACCCCTGGTTGTAAAGTTGTAAATATAAGTGACAAGAATGTCTTTTTCTCCTCTGGGTAGATGCCCAGTAGTGGGATTGCTGGGTCAAAGGGTAGTTCTCCTTGTATCTCTTTGAGGTATCTCCATATTGCTTTCCACAGAGGTTGCACTAGTTTGCAGTCCCACCAGCAGTGTTGAGTGCTCCTATCTCTCTGCATCCAGGACAACATTTATCGTTTCGGGATTTTTTTATAAAGGCCATTCTCACTGGAGATAAGTGATATGTCATTGTGGCTTTGATTTGCATTTCCCTGATGATTAGAGATCATTCTGTCTTCTTTTGAAAAGTTTCTGTTTATGTCTTTTGCCTCCTTTTGATAGGGTTATTTGATTTTTTTCTTGCGGATTTTCCTGAGTTCTATATAGATTCTAGTTATCAGCCCTTTATCAGATGTATAGCGTGTGAATATTTTCTCCCAAACACATTCTATAAAAAGGGCATCTGCACTAGAATGTTTATAGCAGCACAATTCACAATCGTAAAGATGTGGAAAAACCCAAGGCCATCAATACATGAGTGGATTAATAAAACGTGGTCTATGTATACCATGGAGTTCTACTCAGCCACAAAAAACAAGGGTGATCTAGCACCTCTTGTATTATCCTAGATAGAGCTGGAGCCCGTTCTACTAAGCAAGGTCTCATAAAAATGGAAAAATAAGCACCGAACGTACTCACCATCAAATGGTATTAACTGATCAACACTTAAGTGCACATATAGTAGTAACATTCATCAGGTGTCAGGCAGGTGGGAGCAGGGAGGAGGAGATGAGTACACTCACAGCTAATGGGTGCAGTGTGCACCATCTGGAGGATGGGCACACTTGAAGCTTAACTCAGGTGGGGCAAAGGCAATACCTGTAACCTAAGTATTTGTACTCCCATAATATGCCAAAATAAAAAAGTATATATGTGACAAGAAAGCCCCAGAAGATTACATACAGTGCAATACTTGTTTTATAAAATAAAAAAAACTTATAAAAATCTCATAGTTGTGATAAAGCTAAATAAAAAGGAAGTCCAGGGAACAATAAATGAGGATTCTGAACAGTGATTACCTTGGAGAGGGGGTCGGGAGGATGGGTTGGGGGAAGACCACAGACAGACGAGGTCCTTGCCAAGGCTGCAGCGCTGGCGGCGAGTGGCTTCTTGGGGTTGGTTATTCCCTTACTGAGAACGCCGGCTGAGTGAAAGCAATAGGCCGGGCACAGGCCGGTCATGAGGGTGTCGGGAACCACGGATGGCGACCCAAGTGTGCGCTCCTGGTTTAACAGAAAAAGGGAGTGAGGGTAGAAAGAAACAAGTTTAAAACCTATAGCTGGGCCGGGCGCTGTGGCTCACGCCTGTAATCCTAGCTCTCTGGGAGGCCGAGGTGGGCGGATCGTTTGAGCTCAGGAGTTTGAGACCAGCCTGAGCAAGAGCGAGACCCCATCTCTACTATAAACAGAAAGAAATTAATTGGCCAACTAATATATATAGAAAAAATTAGCCGGGCATGGTGGCACATGCCTGTAGTCCCAGCTACTCGGGAGGCTGAGGCAGGAGGATGGCTTGAGCCCAGGAGTTTGAGGTTGCTGTGAGCTAGGCTGACGCCACGGCACTCACTCTAGCCTGGGCAATAAAGTGAGACTCTGTCTCAAAAAAAAAAAAAAAAAAACCTGTAGCTGTCTCATTTCTTCATGTACCTAAACCCACTTCCCAGCGTGTGCAGACCTTAGCCGTGCAAATGCCACGCGTAGCGTTGTAAGACGCCGGGTCAGGAGCAAAGCTGCTGGACCAGCCTTGGGACCTTGCACGTGGAGCGAGCCCTCGGGCCCCGGGTCTCGTCTGCACGTGAGTGAGAGCAGGGTCTCCCGGGGCTGGCGGGCATCGGGAGGCCAGTGCCCGCCAAGCGCTCGTCCGGGCCGCGGTGGCAGGAGCCGGGCGGGCGGAGTCCTCTCCTGCGCACGGTGCCGCTGCCCTCGTCCAGTCTTTCTCTACGTGACTGGGGAACACCAGAATTGTTGTTTTTTATTTTGCTTGTGAGGAAAAGGTTGTTGAATCTCTTCTTAAGGATGTTTGAATTAAATTCTCTTTGCCTGAGGATGATATTTTTATCTTATATGATTGTTCTTTGAACAAGCAGTAAGAAAACAAAATGAAATTGGGAGGCTCCACGCTTTCTTCCTGAAAAGAGGCTTCAGGGCTTTGGGCCAAACTGCGGCTTGAAATGAATTTTAGAAGCGGCTGCAGCAGGCAGCCTCTGTTGCAAGGGGCCCTGCTGGTGACAGGCACATCCCCGAGGACAGGAAGCACCTGTGGGCACCGCGGGGCGTGCTGGAGAAGGGGTGGGCTCGCGGGGAGGAAGGGCCACCCGCGGGTTATACCGAGACAGGAGTTCCGAATTTCGTGTGCTTTCCCCACTCTGTGTGGTTCCAGCCCTCTCCCACAGGGGTTTAGAATCTCCCGATTGGGCAGCTTGCACAGCTGAGAGACTTCTCGAGCAAGTGGTTGGCACGGGGCTGTCAGTCGTCAGAGACCTGAGGTGGCAGCTGCCAGCGCCCTCCTCACCAGAGTCAAGAGGAGCAGAGTGACCGCAAGTCCGGTGATGGAGAGGAGTTGCCAGGGACAAAAGAGCAAGCATAAGGTTTACGTGCAGGAATGACAGGGGACTCCATTGCTGTCACTGTCAATTCCCTTAGTGTCATCAGGAAAATCACGGACGTAGTGACGCCGTTGTGGCCTAAGTTTCAGGATTGCCTGCGCCCATTCGGCGTCCAGAGGGCAAGCTCTGAGTTGCTGAGCTGATCCACAGTCCACAGCCAAGGAGGAGAGTCTCTCGGGGACAGAAAAAGGCCACAGCTTAGCACAGCAGGGAAGATGGGGACGCCTTCAGTGCAGCAGGAGCTCGGGAGCACGGTGCTCTGCTGGGGCAGCCAGGGCTCCACCCTCCATGGAAGGACCGCAAGGCCTCTGAGCCTCCCGCTGCCCCGGTCCCGCCGCTCCTCTGTGACTTCCCTGACACGCGTTCCACTCACCTCCCTCAGCCCTCGCACGCAGCCCCCACCGTATCCTAGAGCAACTCCCCGCTTTTAGGGGGCTCTTCCCTACGCTGAGCCAAATCTCCTCCCTGTGATGTCCACAGGTTAATCCGAATTCAGGTATCTGCAGTAACGACACAGCCACCTGCCCCTTTTCAAAATTTGTGCTAGGTCTACTTTGTGTCCTGCACTGTGCTAGGCAGCAGACGAAACAGACATAGATCTTTCTCTCTGGACAACTACATCGTAGTGGGGGGATGCCATTAAACAAATGAGAGCACGAATGTATGACGTGTAGTTTCTGTAGCGATCACTTTGTTCTAATCGGAAGTGAGGTTCACTGTTCGCGAGGTTCACAGCCTGCACTGGGGTTGGCGCGATGACTTAAATTGCGGGCACTGCGGTGTGTGGAGCAGGTGAAGGGGATGGGGGTGGGGAGAAAACTGGAACGGGGCTTTGGAGGCAGCTCAGGCGGGGCTTAAGTGCCAGGCTAAGGAGTTGGCACTGAATGTGATAATCACTAGGAGGGAAGAAGAGCTTTGAACAGGGAGGGAAGCAAGATCTGAGCTTTGAAGCGATTACTACAAAACGGTTCCGAGGCCTGGCTGCTGCCCAGGCGCCAGTCCTGTCCGCCAGCTGCGGGAAGAGTGGCCTGGCCTTTCTGCATCTCAGTTTCCTCCCCTGTGAAACAGGCATGATACTAGTGTGTGCTGGGGAGGATGGAGTGAGTTGACACATGTAAAGCTTTCAGACTACGCCTGGCTGTGGGAAGGTGCCATAGAAGTGTTAGCTGGTGTTATGATTGCCAGCGTTGTGGTCGTTGTCGTTTTAGGAACATGAATTGGAAGGAAGGGAGGGAAATCCGAGTAGGTAAGTGACTGTCACAGGAGGGCACACCAGCATCTCCAGGCCCACCCTTAGCAGACTGGGTGCTGCCGCCTGCCCCACCACGGCACCCGCACCAGGTTGTCTCACACAAATGGAAGTTTGGCTCTTTTTTTCCTTTTTAAAATCGTTTTTAATCCTCTCTTGGGATTAACTACCTCCCAGAAACCCTTCATCAGGGCGTATAAGGACGCACGTCTGCGTGCGCGTTGAGGGCAGTCTTCCCACGTGCAGACTTGACAGCGCTTGCTCGCTCTCCAGCAGGCCAGGGGCACGTGCTGGTGGCCGGAGCCCACCCCATGGCGACCATCTTGAAGACTCGGCAGCAGCAGGGGGAATGTTTAGGTTATAATGTTAAAGAAAATAAGACCCAAAACTGTGCGTACATGAGGGTCGTAGGATGTGAAAGCACAGGGAGGGTGTGCGGAGGCGCCCCTGCTCTTCCAGCGGGACGGGCCAGCGGGCTGCGCGTGGTCAGGGAGCCAGCCCCGGCCTGCAGAGCCCTCTGGCTCCAGAATGTGCCGTCTCTCCACAAAGGATCATTCCTAGCCAGTGGCTCCTCTACCAGCTCTCGGAGACAGTGGGCCCTTCCAGAGTGAGCCTACCAGGTCGTTGGACATGGGTGAGGTCACGTCCTTAGGCCATCGTGTTACTGGTCTCAGTTCAAACAAGCACAATTCAAATTCCAGCTTCACCACTGTCCCCTGCAAATGATGTGACCTTGGGTAAGATACATGACGTCACTGAGCCTCATTTCACATCTGTAGAACAAGGTGCTACCTCTGCAATACCTCCTGCCGTGGGCTGTCACCACAGGAGAAGCTTGGATGCAGACACTGTTGATGAAACATTAATGACCAATTTGTAAATGTTGGGACCTGGCACCCAGGAGCTGCTCAGTAAATGGTAGTAGCTGCTGCTGCTGCTAGAGTTGGGTAGGGTTATTATTACCATTATTAGTTTTATTTCGTGGTTTAGATGGTTCAATGCAGCCTCCTCCATAAGGCTGGGCCCCATTCTTCTGCCAAGAGTTTTCTCCCTCTGCCCTGGCCTCCTGGAACATTGTGTTTGTCTGTTTCATAGCATCTGCTGCCTTCTCCATGGCAGCAGTGTCATTTATGTTTGTTATCACTTTTCAGAGGCAGGGTGCTGAGTGGCCAGAACACAGCAAAGGCCAGGTCAGGGACTGTCTGCTTAAGTAAAGACCAGGAATGCTAGGCTGGTGGATTTCTGATAACTGAAGAAAACACATTCACTGGTCTCCAAGGAGTCAGGACTTGGCCCTGTGGGTGGCAGCCCTGCCCAGCCCTCCCTGCAGCTATTATGCATCCCTGTCCTCCCACTGAGGCAATGCTTGGAACGTTTTGGTGCCCAATTTTAAGTCCAGATACAATGAGTCTGAGTAGCTCACAGATTGAGGTACCACAAGGATTACCTTTTCAGGTACATTTCCCTCCAGTGCGTTGTGACACCCCAGAAGACTTACCCGAGCTCCTGTCACATCCTGCTCTGCATTTTGTGTCTTCAGCACTTAGAAATGTAGGGCAAGGGATGCCAACAGAGTGTGATTTCTAAATGAGCTTCCTGTCTCGAGGCAAAGGCCGATTTGTCGGTGTAGTTAGGGCCACCAGGTGAAGGACACCATCAGAGGGGAAGTGATGGGGTGGGAGGTTGCTGGGGCTTGGCTTACCTCCACGTGCATTTAGTGGATGCTAAATAATTGAAAGAATAAAGTGAGAGATGGGTGGATGATGCCTTGATGAACCTGCGATGAACTAAGGGGGTCCAAGAACATTTGCAAATTAGTCATTAATGTTTAATCAGCAGTGTCTGCATCCTTTGTTCATTTCGAATGGTAGCAGGAGTCTCCAATCACAAGGGTACAGTTTCATGAGAAACTCAAATGGAGAAATTAGGCCAGGCTTGCAATGCCACCCAATAATTGGGCTTATTTCAAAAAAGTCTGATAGCTAGGAAGGCCTCTTTGGCTTGCTGATGTGCTTGGAAGGGACATGAGTGCTTTCACTCTGTGACATTTGGAGAGGGTTATGGATTTAGAGCATTACAGCTTTATTGTTTTTGTTTTTTGTTTTGCTTTGCCTAGTTTTGAAGTGAGGTTTGCTAAAGCTAAAATGACTGTTTTTTCATGATGGGGAGGGGGTGAGGAGGTATAGGAAATAATTCTGCTCATCTAGAAAGAATGCCTTCTTAAAAATGATTTTTGCTGTTGGCAAAACTGAGAACATACTCACATGATTCTCTGCCTGCAGTAAGTGACAGGAAAAACACATTGTGCTCCGTGGATAGCTATAACTGGCAGCGAATTGGTTTAAATCATAAAGAAAGGCTCAGTGTACACAGCTTCCTCGACTTCAGGAGGACCTAGCTGGAGGACAGAAATGCAGGCCTGGTTAGATACTAGAAATGGCAGGCCCAGCTTTCGCCTCCTGTGGTTGGGTTTCCCCAGAAAACCAGGTACTTGCCCAGCATAAGTTGTGGGTTTTGCTGAAATCTTCCACTCGCAGCCACTGCCGTGGCCCTCCCTTGGTGGCCTTGCATTGTAGGGATTGCCAAGCCTGCTGTGCTGAGGCCTCCCTGACCCCTGAAGCCCTGTGTGAGCTCACTACTCTTCCTCCGTTGACTTTGGAAGGTGGCGGAAGGTGGGATGTCCGTGTCTCTAGCACTGGCTGGTTCACTTTTGACAGTGGCCTGTCCCACCGCCTGCTAGGACACCTGCTACCCATGAAGCTGGCGGGAGATTCCGATGGCTTTCTGCATCTGCAGTGCTCACTCATGCTGCAGATGGCCGTTATTTCCATTTTTCACAACTTAGCTGAAAAGGGCACTTAAGCAAAGTAGGCATTTAGTGCCAGGCAGAATCAATCTTCCTGCTGCAAGAAAGAGCCAGGCCCCGGGCAGCTGGTGTTTGGAGTCAGTTTTGAGTGTATGTTGACTCACCTTCCTCTCTCAGTAACGGAAATGAATAGCTTGTGCTAATGAATGAGGTTGTCCCCAGAGCCCCATCAGTCTCTGGTGGTGCCCACTTGGGCCCAGTGACTGTCCCAGCCCGGCCATGGGCAGAGCAGAGGGAAGGCTCAGAGCCTGCCCCTGGGCAGGGGGATGGGTCTCCCAGAGGCTGTGGGCAGAGGACACTGGGGGGAGGTCATGGCAGGAGATGGGCAAAGGCAGTAGCGGGGAGATGCACAGCCCAAGCTTCTGGGGAGCTTGTCCGGAAAAGGTGACGTCCATCCGGCCAGCCACATGTGTTTTCCAAAGGTAAGGTTCGTGCTCATGTATTTTTCTCTTGGGAAATTTGTAGGCTGTTTCACAATGCTTTATCCTTCTCTGTACTTAGAGTTCTGCTTCTGTCCTTCTTGGCCTCTCTTTCCCCGTGAGGGATGGACATATAGGTTACCCACAAGTCCCTGTGCCCTAATTTTTTTAAGCACAGGCTTCCCTGCTTTGGTTTTATTTTTTGTTTGTTTGCTTTTGGGCACATGTTTCAAGTATAAAGTGACCCACTGTGCTCCTTCACTTACCACCAAAGCGCCTGCCTGCTTCCCAAAGGTGACCTGTGAAGCACGCCAGACACTGTGGGCCAGATCACTCGTTGCGGGGCTGTCCTGTGCATTGCAGGACGTTTAGCAGCATCCCTGGCCTCTGCTCACCAGATGCCAGGAGCAGCCCCCTGCCCCCAGTCATGACAACCAAAAATATCTTCAGACATCTCCCAGTGTCCCCTGGGGAACAAACTTTCCCCCGACCATGCCAAGGCAGCCCACCCATTTTAAAGATAAGCCGATCTACATGGTGGGATGAGTCGTGCTTAGTTATTAGACTCTCTTTATTATTTGTTCATTTATTCACCTGCCTATTTACACACTGACCCGTCCATCTGTCCACCCAGCTAAGTACCCAACTATCCATCATGCTGGGCAATAGTGCCTTTGGAGCTAGACATACTCAGAATGTGGGCTTCTTTCAGGGAGAGAGAGAATAAAGGTAGAGGAGATAATTACTGAGGAAACAGGGTATGAGCCAGGGCATTAAATTGTTGGGGGAAAATACTTGGGAGGAAGATAGATGCTTCCTTTTTGTTTTCTTTTTATTTCTCTCACACCCCCCATCCCACCAGAGAGAAGGAAGAATGGAAAAGAGGGAGGACAATGTTTTGGTGGTAAGGAAGATTTCCTCATGTAACCCCAAGATCTGTTTATGTAGAAAAAGGGATTTACTAGATTACAAAGAAATCTTTGTCCAACTAGAATTGTTTTTCTCAGAGTTATTTTCCAAAGATATGCCACAGGGCAGTAATTCACTGCCCTCAGTGCCCACGTCCTAGCACAGGGCCAGAAGAGAGGAATTAAGGCTCTTTCTAAGAGCTTCTGTTCCAACTGACAAAAATATTCATCACAAAGGACAGATTATACAGGAGTCAGGAAATCTTTTAGAGGTCATGGCTAAGTCTTCACTTACTCACTCTTATTAAATGGTTCCTTTGTTAGTAGTAGCACTACCTCCCCTGACCATTGCAATAATAATTGCCACTTTTATTGTGTGCTCATTGTGTATCAAGTACTGTTCTAAGAGCTTTGCATGGATTAACTCAGTTAATCCTCTCAGTCCTATATGCTCTTTTAAAGATGAAGTAACTGAAACACAGCAAGGTTAAGCAACTTGCCCAATGTCGCACTGCTACTAAGTGGAAGAGCTGGGAAGCAGGGACCCTAACGAGTATGCGCTCATTTGTCTGGAGAACACATTGAGGCCGGGACACGCATGTGCCTCCGTGCCACCAGGTGGGCCAGGGCGCCTCAAGAAAGTCAGCTGATCTGAGCAGTGAGATCAGACAAAGTGACAAACCATGGTCATTTAAGAGAATCTGGGAATTGGGTTCTTTAGAACAGGCACAAAGAAACTGGGGAACAAGCCTGTACTGGACAGACCCCAGGATGCCGCCAGGAGGAAGGTGAGCCCCCTTCCTCCCTTCCCACCGCTCCTTCCTTCCTCTCTTCCTGAGCTTTCTTCTTTCTTCTTATCTCCCCCTTTTCCATTTAGCCCTCCAGGCTCGCCCCTCTCCTGGGCTGCATCCCGGCCACAGGGAGGTGACCCCCGTCCTCCACCCCCGCCCAGACCTCTCGGTGTGTCTTGCCTTCTGTGCTCACGCCTTGGGCTCCTGCCCCAGGGATGAGACAGTTGCTGGGCATTTTTCACACACAGGAATGTGGTTTTAATGACCACCTTTACTCTGTCATACCCGTTGATCTCCTGCACGTTCCTCTGTGAGGAGCTTCATGCCTTGGGAGGGCAGAAGCTGGGTGTGCTGTACACATGGAGCTCAAAGGCCCTCTGCGGTGAAATTCCATCTGAACCTGTGGAGGCTTGGGCTTGGAGCACACTGTTTGATCTCCATCTGTCTTCTCTGACATCCTTTCTCATTAAAAATTGAAGATCAGAAAAATAGGGTCCCTTGGTCTCTCTCAAGGCCCCAACATTTGTCAACCGTGGCTGGGATCCTTTCCTTTCTCAGTGTCCTAACATGATGTAGCCCATTGTGTCTGGTCTGAGCGACATGTGATCAGCTGTCTCAGACCCTCCTGCAGCCTGTGCCAGGGGAGTCCCGGGCTGGCCCCCAGGCCCTCTTTCTCCTCCTTCCTCTCCTGTGCTCCTCTCTGGGGTCCTGCTGACCCCATTGCTGAGACAGGCCGCCCCTCCGATGCTCTTTGTGTATAGTCTCGTGTGGCTTCTTACATCTGTGTCTTTCCTCACTAGATTGGAAGTAATTTAAGTGTAATGATACAGCAAATATTGCTCAGCGCTGATCATGTGCCAGTTGCCCTGCGAGATGCTGGGGACACAGAAGTGAACGAGCAGTCTTTAGAAGTGACAGGGCGTCAACAAATGGCTCTGGTTGTAGGAGACAGGAGCATAATGAGAGAGGTGAATGTCCGGCTGTTTGGAGGAGCACACACCAGCCATCCCTGGCGCCCAGCCTCCTAGGGAGGCAGGAGTGACGGCTGGGGCTGGGAAGATGCCTGCAGTCTGGCCTGCACACAGTGAGCGGTCAGTGCCTGTTAGCTGTCATCATCCTCCTCTCTCTTCCCTCCGGCCCCCAACCTCCAACGTCAGACCACACAGACCGTGTTCAGAAATGCCTCCTAAAAGAAGTTGGAGAGAAGACGTTCTTGGTGAGGAGGCGAGGGAAGTGGTGCATCAGGAGGGAGAGCCTAGGAGGAAGAGACTGGGTCCCCACCCCGGTCGGCCAGACCCCTCCGGCCCCAGTCACTAGACCCTGACAGCCCCTAGTGAGTCTCCGCATTGCTTCCCTTTTACTTTTTTTCTCCAGAACTAGGACCTTTTCCTACTCTTTTAAATTTTTTAATCAGGAATGATTCAAAGCCTGTTCTTCTATTCACTCTCCCTTCGACTTAGATCCCCTCCACAGACAGTCACGGCGTTTTCCCTGCGTGCCAGATGCTGTGCCAGGCTCTGAAAATCAGCCGTGAGCGAGACCTGCCCCCGCCCCAGGTGTGGGTTGCCGGGCCGCCCTCGCCTCCCACACCGCCACTAAAGCAAAAGGCTGGGCCCGGATTCCCTTTTCCCAGGATGAGGTTTTGTGTGATTTTAACTTATTTGCAGATAATTAACCCTAGGGTCAAAAAATGCTACCCTTCTGCCTCTGCGGAGATTGAAATCAGATTTTGAAGAGAAGCAATTGCTGTGTAGAATTAAAATCTTCTTGATGAATACTGCCATCATGACATGGGGAGGAAATCACAGTAGCGCTTTCTGCTATGTAATTAAAAAACCAAAAAAGCAAAGATGAATGAAATACCCACAAGTGAAAATGGGATTTGGTTTTCAACAGAGGAAATTAGAGTTCTATCAGTTACTTGTGGAGTGTGCCCTGAATCACTTCTAAGTAGAGCAGGAGGTCACGTGGCACATTTTCTTTAATCTGTGCAATGCCATGGCCAAGAAAGGGAATTTTTACTCTGAAGAAATGGGAATTTTTTTCCATCCTAACCAAAATGCCAAACACATTTCATAGACCCAGCTGGGGTCTTACCTATTTTGTTTTCCGCCCTCTCTACTGCCATGCTGACGTTAGTAGTCACACTAATTCTCCAGTCTTTAACCACATTTGCCCAAGAACATGTGAAAATTAGTAGCCCAGAGCTGGGCTTGGTTGTCAGAACCATGGAGTTCATGCCCTACTTACCCATCTGGTTTTTGCATGATATTACGAAAGCAGACCAGAGAGCCCATAGCTGCTGCACACTGACAGCTTCTCCAGCAGCGGGGAGCACTGGCTCTGAAGTCAGATAGATCTGGGTTCCGGTCCCAGCGTAGCTCCTTGCTCCGTAACCCCGTGAGATCAGCTAACCTCTCTGAGCTTTGTTTTCTACATGTATGGAATAGGGCTTGGAATGTTCTCATCATTAGAATTGTAAGAATTAAATCAATGGACATATGAATGTCTAGTGTTTAATAAGTCCACAAGAAAATACCAGCTATTATAATCCCCGTAGCTGTAGTAAGAAGTAATCCTGGAACTCAAGAGTGCCAAGTTGGTATTAAAGCTAAGGAATTTGGGATTGCCAAAACCTACTGTGGACAATGGCTATCACTTCTTAACAAGTTCCAGTCACAGAATTATTCAGAAATGTAGTCCCACATCATTCTTACAAGAATTCTAGAAAGCGGGGCTGGAGCAGGAGCCCCGTCCTAAAGGCCTAAGAGACCTCTTCCACCCGCGGAGCAGTGCGCAGGCTCATACGACCGACCGCAGGTCCCAAGTCCACGTTCTGCTGCTGGGGAAGCTCTGGCCCGCTCTCCTCCCCTGGGAAAAGAGCTGGTCCTCCTCAGGACTCCGGGCACTTGGGAGAAGAAAGCAGACCTTGGGCTTCTGATCGTCTTTGCACTGTGAGAAAGAGCAGGGAGGGCGTCAGGAGGAGCCTCCGTGGCATCGTCTGAACACACAGCGGTCCCGCACTCAGCTGGTCCTGGATCTGACCCAGAGATCAGAATTGCTTGCCTGAGGGGGAGCGAGGAAATGATGGTGATGATGATGGAACATAACACTCAATGCGGCCAGATAATGCAGACAGTCCCGCGTTACAGACAAGCCGAATTACGGCGTTCCGAGCTCACAGCAGTCTCCCCATGAGGATGATTTGTAGTTAAATAACTAAGGTAATAACGCACGCATTAGATTCTTCCACATGTGTAAACAAACCCGCTTGGTGTCAGCGGCTCGTTGGTGCAGCACCTTCACACTCAGGCTGGTTTCCTAGATGGAGAAGCAGCTGATGGAAACACCAGGCCGGGAGGCGTCAGAAGACCAAGAGCCAAGAAAGTTCACGACAAAAGAATTAGCTGAAGCTTCTGTCTCACTGAGGCAGGATTTGTTAGACTTGAGGAGCCAGATCCTAACACCTAGCGGTCTACAAAGGTTTACCATGCAGTTAGGGAGAACATCAGCTGCCACAGGCCATTCATGAGGAAAAAAAGAAAAAGGCTGTGCAAACAACCCCAGGTCCCCTTTTCAAGAGACCGACCTCTGTGGGAGCCCCTCCTCCAGAGCAGAGTCAAACCCTGCCCCTCCAGCTCCCGCCCCGTCCCCTCCTGCACTGTCCTCATCACCACCTCCCATGACTGTCAGCTGCCTTCCTGCCTCAAAGTGCCCCTTCCAGCACGCAGGACACGATGCAGCATCAGGTGAACGTTAACCTGTAACATTCTTGTCTGAAATTTCTCCTGTCTCTTCTCTAAACTTTTTGAGTTTGTTTTTATGTCGTTTGAATTAAAAGAAAGAACACAATAGTTTCTATAACTTAACTATTACAGTACAGAGCATCATCATTATTATTATTGCAGCTTTACACTGCGTTATTATTACCACATAGGAGTCATTAATTGTGTTGTTGCTGTTATTATTATCATTACTGCATATGTGCTGTTCATAAGGATGTGAGTTATTTACAAACCCAACCTATGTTCTTAGGAACAAATGTCCATAACCCAAGGACTCCCTGTATTATAAATGCCTTATATAAATTACCTTATTTAATCTTTATAATCTTTGCTATAGGTATTGTGTTATGAACATCCTCTACGTAGGGAAATTGACACAAAAATGAAGATAGGTAATTAGAGAGTAAAGAGTTTCTGTGTAAATAAGGAACAAAGAGAGATGATAGAGTAACAGATAGGAAACTGTATCTATTTATAGTATAGTATACTATAATCTAGCTACAGATACATAATTCTCCTCCTCCTCCTAATTGTTGGCTCTAAAAAGACCAACCTAATAAACTAAGCAGGCTTCTAGAAGATTCAGTCCACATTTATTGCAAGACATTTCACTTGGTTATTTTACAGATTATATTAAAATGCAAAAGGCATCATTATTAGTTATTAATTTAAAAACACGAGCTAGAAACTTATATTTTCAGTTTTGCCTCAAGGGCTTTTTTACTATGTGTACCCTTGGCTGTTTATTATAGAATTATTGTCTGTCTACCGATCTATCTATGACTGACTCAGAGCTAAGTTAAGTAATTTACTCAAGGTCACAGAGCTAATAAGTACAGAACTATAATCTGATTCCAGATTCTGATTCTGTCAAGTGCCGTTTCCACATCTCTCTCCCCTGATCCTGCACTTGCCGTGGGCAGCTCACTGGATGCCGTGGACTAGACCACAGAAAGTACGGGAAGCTCTGGATGAAGGGCTCGGGGCTTTGGGATGAGGCAGCTCTGGCCCAGCTCCTGGCTCCCCTGGCTCCGTCACCTCCTGCTCTCCAGTGGCCTCACTGGCCTCCATTTCTCTCGGGCCTGTTGTATTATGTGACACAAAGATGTAAAGTGTCAGCACATAAGTGGCCCTTGTGGTTACCGTTAATAGCACGTCATGCGCCCCTGGCTGTTTTCTCTCAGGAACTGTTTTTCCTTGGCCCACTAGCACAAAGGTTTGAAGTCTGAGAGGCCGTTGGAAAGCTCTCTGAATATTTACTATTAATGACTGTAGTCAGAACAGTAATAGCAAACCCCCAGAGTCCCCGTTTGGCCTATTGAACACCCCCTGTGAGGCTGGCCCTGTCTGTGACACCACACCCTGTGTTGTCCTGTGTTGACTTGCAGAAAATTGTAAGAAAGGTTGGATGTCCTGACAGCCGTTGATATTCTTTTAAGAAACTGTTCTCAAGAAGACTGGAAAGCTGGTTTGAACCATTTAAAAAGGGAGAACGGCATTAGATTAGTTATTTATTGCTGAGTAATGAATTATCCCCAAAACAGAGTGGCTGAACACAACAGACACTCTTTCTCTCACAGTGCCTGTGGTCGGCAATTGGAGAGGGAGCAGCTTAGTGGGTGGATTGTGCCTCTGGTCTCTCATGAGGTTGTGGTCAGGTTGTCAGCTGGGGCTGTGGGCATTGAAGGCTCAGCCGGGGCTGGAGGACCCACTTCTCAGCTCATGAGCTTGGCTGTGCCAGGAAAGCTCGGTTCCTCCCTGGCTGTTGGTCAGTGACCTCAGTTCCTCCCCACCTGGCCCTCCACAGGCCCCACGGCAGCGGATTCCACAAGCGAGGGACCCAGGAGAGAGAGCAGGGCAGAGGCCACGATGTCTTTCCTAGCCCAGCCTTGGCACTGACACACCATAACTTCCATCGCACAGACCAGCCCTGGTCTGGCGAGGGAGGGGCCACGCAGGGCAGGAATACCAAGAGATCTGACCCCACAGCTAATGCATTCCCATCTCTGGGCACTGAGATCCTTCTCCTCCTTCTCCTCCTTTTCCTCCTCCTCCTCCACTTCTCAACAACTGTCGCCTCTAGAAAGACCAACCCAATAGGGCAGGCAACCTTCTGGAAGAAAATTCAGTCTACTATTATTCTAAGACATGTCACCTGTTTATTCTGCGGATTATATTACAGCACAAAAAGCCCAACTGAGCATGTTAGTGTAAAAACCTAAGCTAGAAACTTGTGTTTTCAGTTGAACTTCAAAAAAATTTTTTAACTATGTGTGCCCAGGCTATTTATTATAGAAATGGCTATAGATTTACCTATAGACCAGCACAAATTTCATCTCTTTTAGAAATCTAAAACCATCATAGATGCTTAGAACAGTCCTTTTTTTTTTTTAATCTAGAAGGCAGAGTCTAGCCTGGGCAATAGAGTGAGACTCTGTCTCAAAAAAAAAATAAAAAATAAAAAAAATAAATAAAAATAAAAAAAAAATAGAAGGCAGAGTCATCTAAGAATGATGTTACAATGTGGCAAACCAGGTTAATGCCTCCGCTGCTGTCATGTGGGGTAATTTGCATCTGGTCTCACTCGTCTCTCTTCTGTCTCTGCCATCCTTGTTAGTACGTGGGGCTGTTCCTTCCCTCCCTCTGCACTAAACCAGATTATTTGGGATGAAGACATTGACTTAAACTTATTCCACTTTCCCTTTGCCCTATGAATTAATGTAAGGAAATGAAATCAAACTTCATGGGCTCCATACGTTGGCAACACAGCTGAGCTAGCATGAAAGGAGATCACACAGCGACCTCCATCAAAAGTAGAACTGAGCAGCCAGACCTCACAGAAGTACACTGAGAACCACGCAAAGGGCCCTAAAAGGCAGCTGGGGGTAAGATCCATGGGAGGGCGAGCAAGCCCCCACTTCTAAAAGACTGCGGAAGGCAGATGTGCCGGCTGGCTGACCCCGTCCTCATCCGTGACCTCCCGCCCGCGGCCTAGAGATGCCCATGCAACCCAGTTCTGGCCAACGAGAATCAGCAGAAGTTTCTGAGCGGGGCTTACTGAGGGTGCTTTGCCTGGCATACCCCTTTGGCCTGCTGCCATGTTGACCTGTGCTCTGCTGATGTGAGGCCAGGGGTAGAGGAGCTATCTTGTGACCGTGAGGGAACACATGTGAAGACAGTGGACTGCTTGCTAGAAGGGTAGAAAAGAAAGAAGAAGGAGCCCAGGTCCCTCACAGCACCATTCATAGTTACTCTGGACTGCATACCTCCAGAATGTTCTTAATGTATCAGTTCTCTGTTGTCGCATGCAGCTGATCTCATCAGAACTGACAGAGTGCGCCAGAGTTCTGCAGAGATGGACTATGCTGCTCTGTTTCAAATAGTAAGAAGAAATGGGATCCCAAAAGATACATGAATAGAACGGGATCCTTGGATGTGTATTACTACAATCTAAGTGAGGTCAATGAATAAGATATTCAGAGTATGCCCAAGGGTGAATGACAGACGCACAGCATCATTATTTCTTAGGAGTAAAGCAGCAAGGAGAGCAGGGCTTTTCTTGTTTACTGGGGACAAAGCTATCTACATAATTATAAGGAATGTTTTTATTGCCAGAAACATCTAACTTTTATAAAAGCATAAAGTAATTTTTTATCATTATTTCTGCAAAAATGTTTTTATTAAAGGAAACACCATATGGTAACAGCAAGAAGAGTTGGTTACAAGTCACGAAGCTAGTCACAGACTTCTTTCCAACAGTTAAATTCAAGAAACTTATCACAGAACCTACATTTGGAAAAAAATACAAGTTTCAAGACTCCTGAAAGCATAAAACTTTCATCCGAGTTGTGCGTTTATTGTTGGGTTTTTTCTCTTTCTAGAATACGAAACAAAATCTTATAAGACCTAAGAGTTATATTCAAAATACTTAACAGCCAGCACAGCCTGGCATTGACAGGTCAGAGCAGACGTGAGCCGTGCAGCATTGCATCGTGACACAGAGCTCCCTCGGGCTTCATCTTCACACCCGCTCTCCTTAACCACGAGCCCTAGTCTCTGGCAACCACCAATCAGCTTCCCATCTCTATAGCTTTGTGCTTTGAAGAAGATTATATACATGAAACCGTACTGTATATGACCTTTCAAGATGGGCTTTTTGCACTCTGCACAATGCTCTTGAGATCTATCCAAGTGTCTGCATGTTTCAAAAAAACAATAATCCTAACTTCTAGGTCAGCCACCTGCAACTTTGGTCAAGTTGGAGCACTGGCCTGTTGTTTGACTGATTCTTCCCTGAGTGGCAATAATAAAACCAAAGCAAAGCAGTGGGCTGTTTTTTGCATTTGAAAGAAATTAAAGATTGCTTAGGAGGAGAAACTATGTCCTGTGGTTCCTCCGGGTCCCTGAAGGTCTGTGTGTAGGAGGTGGACCAGCAGGTGGGAAACATCTGCGAGGCAGACATGTGTTTCTCAGGCCAGCAATGACCACTTCGTGTATAGCAAAATTCTGGAGTATTAATAAAAGAGAATCTCTCTTCTAGATCTTCTATAGTTCTGCTTTGGATCCAGGAGGGCAGTGGGTGAGTGGGTGCCCCTCCCCAGAACAGGGGTCAGGAGGGAGGGCTTACAGTTTTGCCACATGGTCATATGGTCTTTGTAAGCAGAGGCAGGGAGGGAGTTGGGTCTAGATCTCTCTCTTCTTGGGGCCTGTTATGTTCCAGTCACCCTGCTAAATGCATGACTTACATTATTTTATTTAGTCCTCTCAGCAACTCTTTTTATTTTTTATTTTTTTTTACTGAGACAGAGTCTTGCTCTGTTGCCCTGGCTAGAGTGCCGTGGTGTCAGCCTAGCTCATAGCAATCTCGAATTCCTGGGCTCAAGTGATCCTCCTGCTTCAGCCTCCCAAGTAGCTGGGACTACAGACGTGCGCCACCATGCCCGGCTAATTTTAAAGTCCTCTTAGCAACTCTACAAGACAAATGCTGTCACTGACCCCATTCTACAAGCAAAGCAATGAAGGGTTAGAAGAATTAACACCTGCAAGGTCATATAGCAAACCTAGGACTAAGCAAGGTTTGAGGGCGTCCAGAGTCCATTCTACTAACCACTGCATTAGTTTAGTCCAAAGTGAACAATGGGCTGAAGTCCCTATGTACACCACCATCTGTCCCCTAGGCAGTGGTAGAGAGTGGGTCGTGGGGCACTAGACATCTGGAGATTCCCCTAAATCATGAGTTAGGATCCTTCAAAACCTTTTAACCTAAGGTTTTGATAAAATACACACATGAAAGTTTCAGCTATTATTTACAAGTAAGGAAACTGTTAGAAATAAGTATTTCAGAAGCTTCGTGGTAGAAGGGCCTACCTTGCTACCTTGGTGGTTTTTTGATATGCCTGCAACCTGTGAGGCCCTTCTAATTTTTCCTAATGGGGTAAGCAAATAGTAATGATTTCCTAAGACAGCGGAAGCAGAGCCTTGCAAGGGTTGTTCCTAGTCAAAATAAAGTACCAGGTGACTTGGCCTGTGCACTTACAGATTGGTGGCTGCAGCTTGGAGCAAAGCATTGAAATGTTTTTTTTAAAGCTCTCTCCCTTGCTGCCTTTCTCTTGCCATTTTTTTTTTTTTTTTAAAGAGCAAAATCCTTCAGCTAGGTTTGGGCAACCCTACTGAGGACATTTACAACACCCCCCCCCCACCAAGGACTATCACAGAGCCTCGAAGGCCCCTGTTTCCCGGCGCTGTGTTTCCCGTTCCTCACTGCTCACCCGCAGTCATAAAGAGCAGCGTGGCCATGCTTCACCTGGGTGAGCCCTCTGGGAGACCTGCTGTTATCCCCAGTGTCACACGGCGCTGGGCACAGAGAAGGTGAGGATGTGGCTCATTCGTCTCTAACCTGTTGGGAGTAGCGCCCGACCGGAGACTGTGCCCAGAATCTGTGTTGTGTTTCATTCCTGGGCACACTCTGCCCTCTGTGCCGTGTTCTTCATGCCAGGATCTGTCTGAAGCTGAATATGTGCAACAACCTACTGGATTAACTAAAAGGAATGAACTGGCTTCTGGCCACAACACTGTTCAAGCCAGTCGGCTCTGTCAGAGTCTGCCCCACCGCCGGCCTCCCAGGAAACGCCTGCCCTCCTCCCGCACCCACACCAGCCTCTGCGCACACGCTGAAAGTGTCCCAAGAAAGCTGCTGTACTGATTCCTTGCTCCGTTATGGCCTAAGTTCACTTTCAGTTTGAAGAGGAAGAGTTTAACCAAATACTAGGAAGATCAGATTCTCATTTTCAACTTTTGTTCTTCCATCTGGCTCTGTGCCGGGGTGACAGTTGTGCAGAGAGTGACCACGTACTGCCTACCCACTGGAGGACACGGGAATGGAGGGCGTGTGTCACGCAGCAGCCTCTGCTGTGACCCGGTCTTTCCCGCCCTTCTGCACGCTCTGCCTGCGTTTCTGGGTCCCCCGTAGGTTCTTCCACACTCCGCGCAGGACGAGGATGCCGGGCAGTTGGAGGAGTCTCTGGCGTGTGGCTCAGCTGACGTCAGCAGTGAGCCCCACTCCTGCAACTCTTCGCACCTCTGCTCCCCCTGTGCCACCCGCTGGGGTCTGCAAGCCCCTGCCTGCACACTGACAGCCGGCAGCTCCGGGTGACTTCTCTGCTTGTCAGTGTCTCCACGTGACAGTCTCCTGGGATATTTCCTGGGTCTCTGTTTCTGACCCTGCCCTCCCTTCTGCTGGAGACAGTAAGTTTCCGTGTAGATTCGGCCTCGGGAAAGACAGACCAGAGTCTTTCAGTTCTGAGATTAATGGATACCTTGGAGCCAGCATTTCCCCACAGTTCCCCTGGAACTCTCACACAGGGTGGCTTGTGCCCATGACCTTTCCTATAATCTGTCACCAGGGTGCTCACATGCAGCGGGGCTCGTGTGGGGTGCTGATGTCTCTTTCCCACAGATCCAAGTCGGGGTACAGGTTTGCTTCCTCCCACAACTTTGCAGTTAATCGTCACACTTTTCTCGCATCTCTTATTTTGTCACCTTCTTCCTGCATTGCTTCTCTTCCCAGATTTCTTATCCTTTTGATTCTAAACATAGTTTCTATAAAAGAACAAAGTCAGTCTAAGTGATGAGGGTGAGTGAGGAGAAAGACGACAATTCTGGAGAATTCGAGTAGGTTGTTTTTTATTAAGTATACAGTCTTTTACTTTTTTCCCGTTATATGTAGTACCTTCTAAGCACTGACTTCGAAGAGAATCTTGCTGGTGGAAAGCTTATAGAAGAGTTTGAGGTATTTTTGGTTTTGGGTTTTTTGTTTTTTTTTTTTATCCATACAAAGTTTCCTCCTATTTTTTATCTGGCAGAATTATTTATTTTGTTTTCTTAGTTTGATGGGTGGTTTGCTTCTTCTCACCCTCCCACAACCTGGCCACCACTTCTCTTCTACTTGCCCCTTGCTTTTTGAGTGTCTGCCAAAAAGAGGAGATGTTTGAGAGCATTGCAAAGGAAAAGGAATCAGGTAACATTGCTCTGAACACGTAAACTCCCTAACCCATAAGGGTTTCTTTAAATAGAAAAAATAAGTCATAGTCTTTGAAGGAATTCTTAAATCTAGAAGGAAAGACACAGGTTTCCAGGGCCCTGCTGAGAATTGGGGTCACAGTGCTCCTGAGAGATGTGTGTTTGCCCGATGGCCAGTGACTGACCTGCAAGTCGGTGGGGGGGCAGGAGGGTGGAGGGGGGGTCTATATGAGCTCACGGGGCAGGGGCAGGATATATGGGCCCACTAGATCAATAACATTATCAATTTTTACTGCTTTGTAAGCTATGTCTAGATATTTGAGCTTTGAAAATTCCTCCCCGCTGTCATCTCAAGCCCTCTTGAGAACCTTTAGGGATGCCAATATCTTACTAAATGGCGACTTAAACTCCCTTTTGAACCTTTCACTTTTCTCATCTCAAAAATTCCCTTGATGAGACTGCCTTAAGTTGATGACTTTCATTCTTCAAACTGCTACATTGGAAACCATGGAGACCTTCTTTTATCCAGCCAGCCCTAAGTCTGGAATGCACAGCACACCCTGTTGTGGGGACATTGGCCATGAGGCCCCGAGGGCACCAGATGAGGCCAAGATCTTGTCTCACCTTTCTTATAGCGGCTGAAAGGCCATAGTGTTTGTATTGATTTACAGGAGCGATTCCTAGTTTTGTTGTCCCTTTGCAACTGTAAAAAACAGCTTGAATATTAGAAGGTGAAAGCCACGCTTTATAATGACCTTATGAAAGTTTCATGCTAGCATTTGATCAGTAACAGGCCTGGCTTGGAATAAACCCATGTTCCTTCAAATGCTGTTGTTGAAGGCTCATACTGATACTGAATTTTTTTTTTTTTTTATTAAATCTTACCTCTCAGAATCCTGGTGCTAAAAAGTTTTGTTTTGTTTTGCTTTGTTTTGTTTTGTTTTTGTAGAGACAGGGTCTCACTCACTATGTTGCCCAGGCTGGTCTTGAACACCTGGCCTTAAGTGATCCTCTCGCCTTGGCCTCCCATAGTACTGGGATTATATACATGAGCCACTGCACCTGGCCTGAAATTGTTTTCATGTTAGGATGGCTTCGTAAGGGAGGTCATTGTGGGCAGGTACCACAGTCTGGAGGAGTTGGGACAGAGGGCGAGTGGAGGCTTGGAAAGCACTTTCATTGAAAACGTGCTAAATTTAAAGTTAGCTATTCGACTGTCCTTGGAGGAAATGCAAACTAAAGGTATTTTATCAACAGACATGTAACAACTGTCTGTCACTTACACTATTACACAGTAATAGTGAGTGCTCATTACAAACTAGCCACATTTTATATATGTGTCGCCGCTCACTGTGCATTTCCCCTCGACACCCAGCCCCCTTCCCTCGTGTGTAGCACCTCTGCAGTTTGGGGCACTGACCCCGGCCTTTCCACCAGGTCTAAGCCAACCAGGCACAGCACTTCCTCCTGCCAGGTTTGGTGTAGGAATGGGCGGTCGCCCAGCTGCACCGGTGGTTGGGAGGGGAGGTGTGAGATATCCGAACCTCCAGGAGTTTTCCTTATTCTCAAGGGAGAAGCTCAGGGAGGATGAGAAGCCTGGACCCACTGATACAGTCTAGGGAAGAAGCTGCCGTGCACAGGAGGGCACAGGTGAAAAGGAGGCAGGGAAACAAAGCCAGAGCCACTATGGGAAGACAACCCTGTCACCTGCCCTCCTCTTGCTGAAATGAGTTAGACCCGATGTAGTTCTCCATTCCTTGTGGCTATTTGAATTGGGACTTCTGTTACCCACAGCCTACAGTATGTTTGTGTTAGTGCCAAACAGCATGTTATCTAATCACGCATTACAACAGTCCTCTGAGATAGGTACTGTTAGAGTCTCTGTTCATAGAGGAGAAAGCAGAAGCTTTACAGGGTTAAGTAAGTTCTACAGGTCACAGGACTAGTAAGCAGTAGAGCTGGGGTGCACACCCAGTTCTGTCTGATTCCCAAGCCTGCCTCTCCTGCCCAGCACTTCCCATCTATTCCCATATCCTGACCAGCTTGTCATCGGGAAGGCACTCGATTTTGTGGGAGGCAGAAGGAAGCCCACTGAGCCCACACTGCTCTGCTTTTGAGCCACAGTGGATAAAGGCCAGAGCACAGGGCAAGCGTTTCGTGCTTCTGCAATGTACCTCAGAGCTTGGGGCAGTCATGATTGGCGCTTGGCCACAGAAACCTCACAGGGAGCAGCACAGTAAATCTTTTAGTCCTTTTTATTGCCAAATATAATACACGTGCGTCAAAGTGCATAAAACATAAATATACGATATAATAAATAATTAGAAGGAAAATGCCCCAGTCAAGATCTGTTTGTATTTGGCAATTACATCTCAGTGGCAGCTGGGCCCAGTGCTCACACCAGTAATCCTAGCACTCTGGGAGGCTGAAGCAGGAGGGTCATTTGAGGTCAGGAGTCGGAGACCAGCCTGAGCAAGAGTGAGAGCCCATCTCTACTGAAAATAGAAAAATTTAGCTGGGCATTGTGGCTCACACCTGTAGTTCCAGCTACTCTAGAGGCTGAGGCAGGAAGGTGAAGCAGGAGGATTGCTAGAGCCCAGGAGTTTGAGGTTGCTGTGAGCTAGGCTGATGCCATGGCACTCTACCCAGGGTGAAAGTCAGTGGCAAAGGAAACAGCGGTGATCGGTCATCCTAGGCATTCTCCCAGCCTAGTTACATCATACCCGCCTGCAGCACTGGACTCTTTAGGAAGAGTAATGGTGTTCATACACTGATCTAGACCATTTATGCCATAATGAACATCCATGGATATACCCACAAAATGGTATCCTAGAACAGAGCCATTAAAAAGTAAAACTGACTTTCCGAGTTAGGACCATGGCAGCAATGAAGCTGCTCTTAGCCCTGCTCCACTCTCTGACTCCCATGATGCCAAATTCTCAGGGAAAATGGCCTCTAAAGAGATTTCCAGGAAACCCCAAAGAATAGAATTGTTTCCAAGGCCCTTAGAGGGGTTAACCATTGTGCCTCGATGGCCTCACTTGGCCTCCCCTCCTGTTGGTGGGGCGCTCGCTATTTGCACTGCCATCACAAGCAGACATGCTTCGTGGTGTGTGCCATGCTTTAATGATCTCTCTGGTTTTCAGGAGGTAGCCTATGTAGATAAATACCAGTTTCTATCTGTGTGTATCTCCTCTTGTAATTGATTCTTTATTATCTCTTTTCAAAGACAATAGAATCGAAAGGTCTGTTTGAAGAAAGCACAGAATGTCCATTTGCGCAAATGAGAGAATAAATGAATGAGTGTGCCTCACGGCACCTCACACGCCCAGCAAGCCCTCCGACCCGCGTGGCAGAGCAGGAGAACCTCGGGAGAGCTCTCTATTGAAGGGAACCCCAAAAGCCTGTGAGGAGGCAGCAAGCCTCCAACTGTGTGCCTGTAAATATGAGATGGATTAATAAGGATTAATGAGGACGTTCCCTCTCCAATTCATATTTTAACCCTTCTTTTAGAGTCTTCAATTAAAAAGATAAAAAAATATCTTCTAGCCCTGATGACTCCTTTCATTATTTTAATTACTAAAGTAATCTGTTTGATACCTTACATTCCCAGGCAGCCAGCAGATAATTATCTTTTTATGCTACTGAGACCAGCCCAACACCACAGTCTTTCTGCTAAGAGCAGTCAGAGCCTGCCCTTATGAGCAAAGACAGTGACATGATTGCCAAGTGGTCTCAGATGGTGCATGGAAGAGGAAATTTTAAACAGAGAAAGCGTGTGTGTGTGTGTGTGTGTGTGTGTGTGTGTGTGTGTGTGTGTGTGTAGGCATGCTATTCTTCCATACTGATGGTATCCAATTTATGTGTTTGACAATAGCAGGTTTTTGTTTGTTTGCCATACATTCATTTGCACTTTGAGTAAACTCCAGATAGTGGCTTTCTGTCCCCCTTGTCATTGAAGTCCTGCCACTCAGAGTCCCTCAGCCAAGTATGGTGGTAGAGTGCTCTTAGATTTTTCAAACCCAAGTTCTTTGCAGACAGCACCTACTCGGGCCTGGGGCTTCAGTGAGTGAATAGTGGTCCAGCCTCCAGTTTGCAGCAGGATTTGGCTGGTGAGACTGGAGGCTCAGTCAGGAGGAGGTGGGACAGATAGCCGGCTGGGGTTGCAGGGGCCCAGGCTGAGCTCCCTAGGGCAGTGGTCAGATCTTACTCATCTTTGTCCCCTCAGTGCCCAGAATAGTGCATATCACTTAACAGTGACCAGTATCAACATCTATAATAATTATTAAACCCCTGCTATTTGCCGGGTTCAGAGACCACAACAGAGAACACAAAGGAGAAAGCACTCTGCACATACGTAGCTTACAAGTGAGGAGAAACAGATGGTAAAATAAATGGGTAACATACGTAGGATTATTAGATTCTAATGGGGGAGGGGGTGCAGTTTTCAATTCGGTGATCAAGGAAGTCTTTGCAGAGATGGTGACAGTTGAGCAGAGACATGCAGGAGACGAGGGAATGAGCCCTGCGGAAACCTGGGAAATGAGCATTCCAGGCAGAAGGAACAGCAGTCACGAAGGCTCTAAGGCAGCACATGGGGCCGGGAGGTATAGTCGGCACCAACCAAGAGAGGCCATCTAGTTAGAGCAGGGTGAGTGCTGGACATGTAGGAGATAAGATCAGAAACAAGTAGGCTGGCTTTCCACTCTGAATGAAGTGGGGAGGCTCTAAGAGATTTTCAGCAGAGGTGACATGATGCTTCTTATGTTTGGGCAGCAATACTTTGGCTGCTCTAAGGAGGCAAGGGTGGAAGCAGGGAGAACAACTGGACTATTGCTATAGTTCAGACAAGAGATGGTAGTGTTTGGGTGGCAAGGATGGAGGTGGTGAGAAGTGCCCAGATTCAGGATGTGTTTTGAAAATAGAACCTGTACCATTTGCTTCTGGGTCAGATGCGGGCTGTGAAGTGTCATACTGTCCGTCTGCCATATGCTGTTGGCACACAGGCTAAGCCCAGTATGACCTGGAAGGGCATTACACAGGGCACGAGTACCAGGTGCCTGGACACCACAATGGGTGGAGGTGAATGGATGCCCAGGAGGTGCCCATCTGCCCCCACAACGAGGCTCGGGGAGGTTCAGTCACTTGCCGAAATTGCACCTGTGATCTTGAGAGTCAGAAGGGCAAAGTTGGCATGCAGTCACCCAACGGCCTTCACTTTGTTGATAAATAATCTTTTCTTATTGATTGTTCAAATATATTGAATTATCAATCCATTTTTAGATGTTTAAGGTGCCTCTCTTTTTAAAATTATTGAGTTTAGAGATCAATTGATCTTAAAATCTATATCCAAAGCCTTTATTTTCTCTAATTCTAAGCGCATTCCTTTCTTAAATATTCTTTGCTTCATCCTAGACCATTTTTTAAGTTTCAATTTTTAATTTTTATGGATACATAGTTGTACATATTTATGGAGTCCATGTAATATTTTGATGTAAGCTTACAATATGTAATAACCAAATCTGGGTAATTAATTATTTTTAATTTCAGAGTATTATGGGGGTACAAACGCTTTGGTTACATAAGTTGCCTTTGCACCACCTGACAAGCGTGCCCATCCCCCAGACATACCATAGCGCATCCATTAGGTGTGGATTTACCCATCCCCTTTTCCCCCTTCCCACCTGCCCACCCCCTGATGAATGTTACTACTATGTGCACATTAGTGTTGATCACTTAGTAGCAATTTAATGATGAGTACACATGGTGTTTGTTTTCCATTCTTGTGATACTTCACTTAGAAGAATGGGGTTCAGCTCCATTCTGGATAATACAATAGGTAGTTTGTCATTTTTTATGGTTGAGTAGTACTCTACAGTATACATTTACCACATTTTGTTAATCCATTCATGTATTGATGGGCACTTGGGTTGTTTCTACATCTTTGCAATTGTGAATTGTGCTACTATAAACATTGGAATATAGCTATAAACATTCAAAAGTATTCAAAGACATTCTTTTTATAGAATGCCTTTTTTTCCTTTGGGTAGATACCTAGTAGTGCGATTGCTGGATCAAATGGTAGTTCTGCTTGTATCTCTTTGAGCTATCTCCATATTGCTTTGCACAGAGGTTGTACTAGTTTGCAGTCCCACCAGCAGTGTATGAGTGTTCCTATCTCTCTGTGTCCATGCCAACATTTGTTGTTTGGGGACTTCTTGATAAAAGCCATTCTCACTGGAGTTAAGTGATATCTCATTGTGGTTTTGATTTGCATTTTCCTGATGATTAGATATGTTAAGCATTTTTTCATATGTTTCTTAGCCATTATTCCATCTTCTTTTGAAAAATTTCTGTTCATGTCCTTTGCCTACTTTTTAATGGGGTTGTTTGATTTTTTTTCTTGCTGATTTTCCTGAGTTGTATATAGATTCCAGTTATCAGCCCTTTATCGGATTATAGCATGCAAATATTTTCTCCCATTCTATCGGTTGTCTGTTTATTCTTGTGGTAGTTTCCTTGGCTATGCAGAAGCTTTTTAATTTGATCAGGTCCCATTTATCTATTTTTGTTGTTACCGTGATTGCTTTTGGGGTCTTTTTCATAAATTTTTTGCCTAGGCCAATGTCTATAAGAGTTTTTCCAACATTTTCTTCCAGAATTCTTATGGTTTCATGCCTTAGGTTTAAGTCTGTTATCCACCATGAGTTGGTTTTTGTGAGAGGTGAGAGGTGTGGGTCCTGTTTAAGATCAAGAGTTTATCCAAAATGGCTTTAACAATAATATCCATCAAAATCTGTCCCCACGCCAGTCAACCCCCATCCCAAGAAAACTTTGGTCGGCACCCCTCTCTCCCTCCCTCACCCTTCTACCCGCTCCCCGCTCTACTCCTCGGCTTCCCGTCACCCCTGCTGTAGGAGCAGAATCCCTGCCTCCTGGAGCTTGACCTTCCTCCTCAACCCTTTCCCTGAGGCTTTCTGGAACTTTCTTCACTGTTGTCCGAGGAAGAACATGACACCTCCCATTCTGAGAAAAATCTAGAAAAAAAGTGTGTCTCCGAGATTCATGTCTACTGGAAAAGATGGCATGTTTGGTACAAAGGTCACAGCCGGCTTAAATGCAGAAAATAATCTTGAAAGCTTTGGGGCCCTCAGGCCTCGTGGCTAACGTGCTGTAGGATCTTGACCATTTTTCTCATCAAGAATGGTGAGGGCCAGGCATGGCCACAGGCAGAAATCAGGGATAAGCATAAAAATTGGTAATAAAAAGCTAACATCAATTATCAATGTACGCTGGGCAGTTCGCTAAGTGTATTGCATGCAATATGTCATTTTGTCCTAATAACATGACTGAGGCTGAGCAAGGTTGAGAAACTTGTTTAAAGATACAGTACTAGTCATTGACCGAGACTGGAGCAAAAATAGGCTAGTTCAACTCTTGCCAGCCAGTCCTGAATACTTTCCATTCACTCATCTGGCCAGTACAAATGAAGGGTTATGCTGCCTGTGGGCAAACACCGTGGGTCTTTGCTACTTTGCTTTCTAATTTGCATATGGTTAGCCTGAAACAGTAACAGACTGGGTTTACTGATGTTTGGGGGAGACCAATAAATGGCATTCCCTTTTCTTCACTGAATTCAGATATAATTAAGAAATAGAGACAGGACTCAGGTGAAGATCAAACATAGCATTATTACTGACACGGCGCAATGAGAGCCACAGTCAGGCTCCAGAACCTGCCTTCCCTGCCTCCCCTCTCCTTCCACTGTGGGGGATGGGCACAGGTCCAGAGGATGGCCCCGCTCCTCCCCAACCCCTCCCTCAGACTCACCCTGCTCAAGGGGAGGGCCCGGCAGGGTCTGGCACATGAGAATGCCCTGAAGAACAAAGGAGAAGGCTGTGGGACACCACCTGCAAGGGTGAAGGGAGCGGGTGATGAGTGCTGAAGTGGCCAGAGTCAGACCTGCAGGGACTTCTCTGTCTTTCCCAAGAGTGATGACAGGCTGACTGAGCATTTTAAGCGGGACGTGACATGATCAGATTTGTGTTTCTAAAAGATCACGCCAGCTGTGGTGGGCTCAGTGGATTGGAGGAGGGCCCCATAGGGTGGGGAGGAGCAGAAACCAGAAGACTGCGGTGGCTCCCAAGCCCACTGCCGGCCTGGACGGAAGGTGCGGCGGTGGTGGAGGCCAGCGCACTGCCTCCTGTCGTCGGCTCCCCCGGGACTGACGCAGACCTTGGTGGGGCCAATACAGCTGCCAGTCCTTGAGGAGACCAGCTGGGCTGTGCCCAGGCCCCAGACACTGGCCCAAGCCTTTTGGGCTGAAGGCCCCTGTGGAAGGTGTTTTCTCTTCAAGGTTCATTCCCAGCATGAAAACTTCTTCCTTCTGGCATTTTTTGCAGTTTATGAAGCAAAAAGGGCCCCTTATCCCCAAGCTTTCACCCAAAGGTGCAGCTGTCGGCGGGCTGCCAGGCCGACTTCCTCCTGCACTGGCGAAGGTGTGTTTGCTGTTGATGGGAGGACAGGAGACACTCCAGGCCCACGTTGCAGGCTGATTCTGTTGAATGCCACTATGCACGTGATCCAGCCAGCCCGGCAGAGCAGCTCTGGGGCTGTGGAGTTTACTCTTTGCAGGCATTCTACCGGGTAAGGAAGTGTGTTCTTTTGCCAGATATCTTGTCACCAGATATCTTCGCCCTCCTGTGGGCTCAGCATCACACCACTGGAGACACAACAGTGAGAGAGCGTGGCAGAGTCCTGCCCTCCCAGAGCTAGTGGGGGCTGCGGGTTGGGGGCACAGGTGGGCATCAGATCATGACACAGTGGCACAGCAGTGCCAGGGGAGCCAGGGAAATCTTTTCCAGGGACGACCTTCCCGGCAGAAACCTGAGGAATAACCAGGAATTAGTGAAATGGAAGGTTGAGGGGGTGTGGTATATAGAGGAAGGAAAAGAACAGCATTCTCAGTGGCCATGAACAAGCTCTCGTAGGAGTGGCGACCGGGCACCTCTCTTTCCTGGGGCACAGACCCAGCCCTGCACCAGATGCAGCCCTTGGCAAGCACAGCAGCAGCTGGACACCAGCCCCTGCCAGGCCCCTGCATCAGACCAGAATGCAGTGGGCCAGAAAGTAAGGCAGACATGTCAGGAAGCGTGGCTGAGAAGGAGAGGCAAGAGATAACAGTGAGAACCAGAGCCGAGGCCCAGGCAAGAGCAAATTTCTTTAAGGTGGGCAAGAATCAGGCTTGTCTAAATATTGCCGCCAGGGAAGAGAAGGGTCCCAGGAGAGAGGAGGGGTCGCGGCACACAAGGGCCCCAAGAGTTTGAAAGCAATAGAACGCAGATTACCAAGGCAGGGGGATTGTGAGTTGGTGGCAGGGCATTGAAGAGGTTACCTGGTGGCTTTCTTATTTCTGCCTGTAAAGGAATGTTAGGTCATTTCAAAAGGTGACTATTAATAGGCTCTCTTTCAACTTCCCAACTCATTTCTAATCATCTCTCCTGGTCATCCCCTTCTTTTAGGATTCCTAAGTCTTTTCTCACCACCATTTTGGATATTGCTTTGCTGGGCATCCAATTAATTCAACCTAGAACTTTATGCTTCATTTTTCCATGCTAAAGAATACATGAATACAATAAGTCAGATGGGTTTTGAGGGGCTGGGCTGGAATCCTAACAGCATATACTGTGCAACATTGCTTCCAAGTTGGAGCATGCATTCTGGGTCCAAACTCAGTCTTATAAATAATGTTTTGGAATGTAACCTTTCCATAAAGGACCCTCCCTCAAGTGATTTTAACTATTTCAGGAAATCATAGAAGTTGAACCTCTTTGGTTTGTTAATCTTGAGAGGAAAGGCAAGAGTCACCAACAAATTGACTCAAGCTCAATGACGTAGACTTTCTGTCTTTTAATTTATCAAGCAAATGGAATCTTCCAGCCTGGGGGTCACGTGCTGCTGTCTGGGGCACTCACTGGTGGATGAAATAATAAAAATGCAGCAATTCTCACCAAGCAATAGATAACTTTTTCATACTGAGCAAAAATGAAGCTTAAGAATGAGCCATTATGTGAATTGCCTTCAACTCTGTCCTTACCCACATTTATTCTGGTGAGAAATCCTTTAAAAGAGAGTCAGTTATCTAATTCCAATAATGGATCCTTTCCAAGCTTCTAGAATGGAATATCTCCCCCTGTGCCCAGCTCCAGAGAATGAGGTAGGTGAATAAATGTTTCTCTGCGCATTTCTGGCTCCAGAGGCAGGCCTGGTGGAGGCCCATGTGGCTGGAGCAGCCCACCCCAGCCTGTGCACAAGAAGACAGGTCCTCCCCAAGGACACTTACTCCCCACGTCCTTGTTCCATGGCTCTGATTCCACCCAGTGACCTTGAACATGCCAAGCACTAAGTCATTGCTCATTCATGATAAGCCATTGTTATCACAGAAAAAGGCTCCCATTTTATTTTGTCTTATTTGTTCGAGACAGGGTGTCACTCTGTCACCAAGGCTGGAGTGCAATGGCCTCATCACAGCTCACTGCAACCTCAAACTCCGTTCAAGCGATCATCCTGCCTCAGTTTCTTCCATTTTAAAAATGATCTCTTCTACCCTACTTTGTGCCCGAGTGCCCTGTTAAACATTTCTACTGCACAGTGGTACATTTCTCCCACTTCTCATCCTGTCAATGCTGAGAGATTAAAAAATAAAAGTCCCCCAACCTGTTCTGGCCTGACCTGTCTTTGTCAGGTATCCTGGATGCATCACATGCCTGGTGGTGGTCTTGTGAAGGGTCAGGCTCACTTCACATCTCTGCGAGGTGTGCAAAGATCCCAAGAAGGGAAAGATTGGTGATTTATACGAAACATTCAAGCTTCTTCCCTGTGCCCTCCTCCTCCAGGAATTTGTCATAATCAATATATCAGGGCGTCCAGCTCTGTGTTTGTCCCCTGCTCCCGTCAGAAATCTGTGCAGAATTAGAGCAAAATCATGGGATGCATTTAATTATTAAATAAAAGACTAATGGCCAAATAAGGTTGTGGTGGATGCTTTCTAATTGTGGTCTGTTAGATTTTAATTACTCATGGTAAATTGTGAAAGCTAATCCACCATGTGTCTTTGCACACCTCTGCCCTTTTTAATCACAAAGAAAATGTTCTTAGCTGCTGGCAGGATGGGCCTCGTTGTCAGCGCAGAGCAACTTGATCTTACATGACAGTGACTCAGCAACTTGCCGAATCCAATTAGCAGCGTTGTAGCTTCTTACTCAGAATGGATACAGCAGAGTCTGGCTTCAAACACCCAGACAGCCAGGTCTCCCAGCCCTGATGGGCTTGTGTGCTATCAGCAATGGTCACAGCCTGCCCGGAACAGGACAGACACAAGGCTTCATGGTGAGTTCGAGACGCGCTCTCCCTGGATCCCAGCTCTTTGTCCTTACCAGAGGTCAACACGGAAGAGCTTGGAGACTCATAGAACCGAGGAGCTGGAGCTCTAGTGATTGCCCAGTCCTGCTGGAGGAGCAGAGGCCCAGGGGCGTTAGGCACTTACTCAGGATTACACGGGAGGCCCACGATGCAAGAACCCAAACGTCCTGGCGCCGCACACGTTGCTCTCCCCCTTGTCTCTCGCCCAGAGCCGCGTCTTAGGAAGGGGCAGCGTGGTGTCCTGGAGAGGGTCCTGCAGACTCTGCCCCACGGTAGGGCCAGGTGAGCGAGTCACACAACCCTCTGGCTCGGTTTCCTGATAGTTGCCACGAACGTAATACTGTGTAAGAGAGTTTGAGAAGTATATGAGTTAGCTGTATGAAAGTGCCCAAAGCAAAGTGGAAACTCTTGTTTCAGGCACCTAAAAGTCCCTTCAATCTTGATCTGGGGGTTTTGAGGCAGAGAGAGGGAAAGGGATAATGAGAGAGAGAAAGAGAACATTGTGTGCAAACATTATGAATCAAAATCCCTTTCACAAACATGGCAGAAGGGTGGTGGCCAGAGGGGACTCTGCTTTGGACATCAGTTTATTTGGTAGATAACAAAGAAAAAGGGTGCCCTCTTGGACGTTTTTGTTTAAAGGCCCAGAATTTATATTTAATCCTCTGTTCCAGCTATAGAGCTCTGCTCCATGTCTGCCAACAAGCTATTAGATCCTTCCGTAGCTTCCTCCTTGGACACTTGCCTGGGAGTTGTGCGTTTGTGATCGGAATAGCCCTATAGCTATACCTAGAGGCTAAAGTGAATGCGTGTCTTTTAATTGTAGAATGGTCGGCTGAGGCACGCAGCCACAGCAACCCGTCCTTTCTACTGCCACCCATCACATCCCCATGTCACATGCATAGACGTTTCATGTCTTTGTCCTATCTGTTGAAAAGGGAACAGCACATCTGTTTTTTCTCTGCTCTGTTTTGATTTTTCCTGTGGCCAGAGGTTGCTGCAGAAAGTGATTTTAAAAAGCAAAACTAGCCAGGATATGTCTTCCAAATCAAGTACAGTCAACATAGTCTTTCAGAGAGAGAGTCAGCAGCCCTGAAGTGTTTCGTAGCTTTAATGAAAAGTGGCAGTCAAGGTTGAGCTGGCACCGTGTTGGTGGTGACAGAGGCCCTGCTTGGATGTCGTGCACTTGCAGTGCTCACAGGCCAGGGATGGCTTGCAGATGCCTGGACAGGGCTTGGCACATAGTGCCCAAATCTTGGTTAACATTAGTGCTCTTGTTTAGTTTTTCTTTTTAAGTAACTATAGCAACACATAACTTTTTATTAGCTTAAATAAATATATGTACTGCTCATTAAATAAATTAATTAACAAAGCATATAATGTCAATAATTATTATTGTAACTGCCATCTTTTATTGAGTATTGATTTTATGCCAAGCACTGTTAGGATCTCATACACGTATATAGATATAAAGTATGTTTTTTAGTCTTACTTAAAGATGTCAAAACTGAGGATTAGAGGGATTCAGTGACTTGCCAGAATGAAACCACCTAGTACGTGCTGAGACCAGAGCCTGCGCTCCTAGCCCTTCTGCCGTCTTGCTGCACAGTGTGTCCCCGCGAGCAGTCAGCCCGGGTCTCTGGGAGCTTGGGACCGATGGCAATGGCCGAGGCAGGAGACCAGCTCTCCTGAGCTACTTACTCCAACTTAGGGCCATTTGGGAATACCCTCAAGATGGAGGCTATCCCTGGAAAACTGGGAAAGCAAAACCACAGCTTTATGGAGGGTAAACCTCGTTTTCACTGTTATTGTCACTAGCTTCGTTCATTCACTTCCTCTCTGAGCTCAGTTTCCTTATCCTGGAATATACCTTTCATACGTCTTTCTTTAAAGGTATGTGAGTTGCCAACTGTCTCATCTTGTCCCACTTTGTCTCAAAATGTTTTTATTTTACCATGGTTCTAGAATAACAGCTTAGCTGGGTATAATTGATACAAGATAACATCTTGTTGGTATTACTCCATGACCTCCTGACCTCTTTGTAACTACTGGGAAGTCTCCTATTCCTATGTTGTTGCTTTGTAAATTCTCTATTTTTTCTCTCCACTCATTTTCAAGGTCATCTCATTGTCTGGGGTATTCTGCAGTTTTATTACAATGTGGTTAATGCAGACTTTTTTCATTTATCTTATTCAGGACTTATTATGCTTCCTGAGTCTGAGGATTTCATTAATTCTGAAAACTTCTCAGTCATTGTCTGTTTAGATGGTGCCTCTTTTTTTTCTTTCTATATTCTTTTTCTGTTACTCACATTCTATCCTACATGTTTCTTACTCTTTTATGGTTTTTATTTCTGTACTTCTCTCTATTGCATTCTAAATAGTTCCTCAGATCTGTCTTCTAGGTTAGTAATTCTCCATTCAGCTATATCTAATCTGTTGTTTAACCCTTCCACTTATTTTAAAATTATAACTATATTTTTATTTCTATATATTTTTATGTAGGTCTTTTTCAGACCTGCTGTTCTTTTTTCATTATGTTCTTTCATATGGTTCTTTTATATCTTTAAAAATGTAAATATTTTTTAGATTGTTTTTGTATCTGAAATCCTTGTAGTACTAATCCTCTGTCTTTCATGTCTAGTGATTCTGGCATATAATGGGTCACTTCCTCATATGTTCTGTAACTTCGGGCCATAAGGTTATGTTCATTGCAACATTCCCTGAGGTGATCCCTATGGCCAGCCTTTTCCCAGGGCTATTTCTGCATTCTCTTCCTCCAGCTATTCTAGGGTTAGTACCTTCCCAAGACCAATTTTGTGTTAATTTCTCAGCTTGAGAGTCTGAGGTAGCATACATTTTTAACCCTAAATCCAGTTGAGACACAGACCTAGGATTCTAACTCTCAGGGTAGGCTTCTTCTCTGTGTTTTCTGAATCCAGACAGAGATGATTCTTTTTCTCTAATCTGTACCAATGGTATATATTTTTCTAGTCTACAGTTATATCAAGAATGCAGCCCTTTAGGATACCACACTGGGCAGGAATCTCAGTTCTAACTTCTTGCTTCATGTGGGCCAAAGCCTTCATCTTCTATTCTCAGGTGAGCATTAAAATCTAAACTCCAGGTTACAACTGATTCTGCTCTCTACTCCAGGCAGCACTGGCACTTACTGCTGTAGTTTGTGTTCTTTATTTTTTGTACCTGGAGATTTTCCCCTTGCTTTCATATTATCTCCTCAGCAATCTACTTTTTTATAAAGTCATTGTTCTTATATGTTATTAGGCACATCTAAATATATATGTAGCAGTAGGATCTTTATCTTACTCTGCTATCACTCTGGAACCTTCCTAAGTCATACTATTTTATTATGAACTAATCGCCATCCAGAGGACAAAATGTAGTAGGGAAAGGAATAGACATACTCTTTGATCACCTGTTCCAGCAATCTGTCCAAAACACACACTCTGCCCAACCTACACTCATTCCTTTTCCCAGCAAAAATTTTAGCACAAAGCAAGGAGGCCTGGAGATGTTAGACCATACCAGTAGCTTCTTCAAGGCATAACAGTGCTTCACAATACCCCTTGAGCCCGTTACTGAAGTGTCTTGACACTTTGCCTTTGAAATTAACCCCTGAGCAGTCTTATTAAATCTTGCCTAAGCATTTATAATGGATAGAATTCAACTTGAGATAATTGATTGTTTCTTTCCAGTGCACCAGAAATGTAAGCCTGCCATCTTTCTTTTTCTTTTGAAGTAAGAAAATACTAAAAGGAGAATACTTCTTTTCATGAAGTTTGAAAATGGACAACTGCAACTCCATGTTATTTTGAAATGGTTTATTGACTCTGACTTTTACTTCATTAGTACTTTGTTCCAAGTTGCTGACAGTGCTTCACTCACATGACTTCAATTTTTCCTGACCGAGGGAGTAGTTAGGAACAAATAGCATTACTTCTGTTTTATTGAAACCTGAAGAGCTCCATAGATTTACCCAAGTGGCAAAGATAGCCAGCCCACCAAAAAAGCTGTGTAATTGAACCTACCGCATGCCCTCGTGCCCCGAGCAAAATTGCTTTTTCATGAAAGTACCTTTTAAAACTATTCCCTCAAGTTTCATCAAGTCTTATGAAACCTACTAGTGCTTTGAAATAGGGATATAGTTGAGACATTGGCCACTAACATCAGATGATGTTCCCCAGCCAGGATTAAGAGCATAGCTTTGGAGCCATCTGGACACCTAAATTGGAATCCCACTTCTGTCACCTAATACTTGGATGACCTTGGGCAAGTTTTAAACTCTTAGAGCTACAATTTTTTTCACCTACAAAATAGGGGAAATAATTCCTCTTATGATAAAACTGTAGTAAGAATTAAATGATATAATACATGTAAGTTTAGCTCAGTGGCTTGGTGACATGCTAAGTGACCCATAAATCATGGCCATTATTAATCACAAATTTCACTGTATGAAGCCCCACACAAGAAATTCTTTTAGAATATTATGCTGGGGTAAGTTTTGCTTCCCTGAAGAACTGTGGTGGTTCCTCCTCATGGGCAATTTGAATCATGAAATTTATCAAGCTTTCCCTTGCCTAGGTTGCAAATTTCAAAACAAGTTGATTCCTCCACTTGTTTAGCTGATGACCTACAGATCTGTATTCTTTGTTTTCCACATCTGGCCTCCCGGCTTCATCACCTTTATATTTTCCCTCACTCTGTTTTTTATTTTATTCATTTTTCTATAAATTATGAGAATAAAATGAGATATATTAAAGTACCTAGCACTTAATACATAACAGATCATTCTTTCCTTTAAAGTTTTTTCTCTTATTTCACCTTTTCTTCCATTTTACTCCCTGTATATTCTCTGCTAATCAATATTTACTAATGAATCTATTTTTTTTTCCTTTTTGTGACAAAGACACAGTTATACATCTAGAAATATCCTGGAATTTAATTGGTGAATACTGTTACTATGATGTCCCTGTTTAAAAGCAACTGAGGTTGACTATAGTGGACATTAATAAACTAAACAGAATGTGCTTACACAAAAATTAAGCAGAGTTTAATGGCAAGGAATCAAGCAAAGTCCCAGCCAGGCCATATTCTAGCTGTGGCCTTCACTAAGTCACTTCATCTTTCTGGACCCTATCACTCAGAGGAAGAGAAATTAGGATTTGGACAGGTCACAGGGCCTTCACACATGCCATCCTCTCTGCCTGGGACACTGCCTGCCACCCCTCTGACCTTCTTTATCCTATTTGGTTCCTACCTTCTGTCGGCCTCAGCACACTGATTCTTCCACAGGGAACCATCTCTGACCTTTAAGTTAAGTGTATGGCCTCATGACACCATGTACCTTTTCTCCATATCTTTAGCACAGTTGTAATTTACATTTCTTTGTAATTTTTTAATAAATGCCTGTCTCCTATGCTAGACTATGAACTCCCCAAGGGTCAGATCATGTCTTGTTTGTTTTGTTTTATTCCATCATTAAGTCCTCAGTACCTCCTGAATACATGGCAAACAGTGAGTGGTCACTATTCATTTGCTGAGTAAATCAGTGAATTGGATGGATGGATGGATATCTGAATGTCTGACCCTGGAGGCAGTGATGGTAAACATTACATGTGCTGCCTCCAAGGTCCCTTCCTTCTCTGACCACTAGTGTCCTAACATTCCCTAGCCAGGTCCATTATACTGTTTTGCTGCTGCTAGTGAGTTGAAGAGTCGTAAGGGCCATTGTGGGGGAGAAAGACTGGAGAGAATCCACCGCCAACAAAGAGAAACACAGGACGCTCGTGTCAGCTCAATGTAAAGGGCAGCTCCCTCTCAGCCTACACCATCGAAGCCTGGAATGGGCTGCGCCAGCAGTAACCCAGCTTCAGGCCTTGGACCCTCAAGCATGGACCATAGATCCTTAGTGTCCCTTATCTTGGATTCATGTTACTTTTATGAAGAATCCTTACTCAAGATATCACTGCTATACTGCAGCCCAGAATATTATGGAGAGAGGAAGCTCATCTGCCAGCCAAATCTCTGTTTTGTCCCTTTCCCCTTCAATGTCTCCTTCACTATTTGTGGAGAGTTGGCACTATTAATTAGACTCAGAGAGTCCCTCCCCAAAGGTATTTGCAGAATATCAATGTCATCGGCAATGTTTATAAATTTCTCTTTGCTAATGTTTAATTCCTTCGTAATTAACTGACACTCAGTCTTAAAGTAATTAACCTATTTCATCTATTAGTCACTAAAGAAATAAAAGCTATACAATATAACATAGACATGAGTAATTCTGCTCATGAGTAATAGGAGTTGAGGCTGGAGCTATAGCATACTCCTTGGGTAGGTGGCTGTTAATAGCATATTGGTGACATGCTGTGCCATAACATCTCAGTAATCCTCTACTGTTTGCAGAGAATGAGATCTGAACTTAACTGAGAGCCGGCCTCTGTATGCTGCCCAGAGCAAGGTCCTTTTAACCTTTCAGAGGATTCCTGTAGGGGCCTGATCCTGGTCCCAGATGTTTTGGTTGTTTACTCAATGATGGATTTTTGGCTTTGTCTTCTTAGCTAGAAATAGAAGACCCTCCTCTGTGACCCCAACCCACCCTGCACCCTCCCAGCCCACCATTTCTGTATACCCAGACCAGCCCCTCTGAACCATTCACCTCTCCTTGCACTGGTCCATGCATGCTTCATCTGTGCCTTTGAGAAATGGCCTTTCCTCTTTATCACCTATCCATGTACCAAACTCATGTCTTAGCTTTCCAACCCTAGTTCAGTTGGCACCAGTCTGAGAAACTGTTCTGGTTTCTCCTGGGTAGGGTGAGCCACTTTGTGCACGTGCCATGAGAAAAGCCAGCTTCATGCTGTGATTGTATACAACCCGTTCCTCTTCTGGTAGATCATTTATCCTCTGAAGAGATCCTCACTGGGCCATTTATAACTGGAACATACACTCAGCCAGTCTTTGTTGAAATAGAAGGCGGGAAAATAGTAAAAGCCCCTGCCACCAGTACTGCTGGTGTTGTTTTGCCAGCTAGAATGATTCCTTACCCTTCATCTGTCAAAATCCTACTTGTACTCTAAGATCTAAAGCTAATCTCATCTCCTCTGCCAGTCTTTTCTAACCTCCAAGTTGTTGATGGTCCATGCCATTTATTTAACATTTAGCATAATAGCTTCATCCTGCTGGCTATCTTTTCATGTATGAATGTCTCCATCTCCAAGTGAATTATAACCTAATACTTCTTTCTGTAACTTTGGGCTGCTTTTCCCCCTCACACTGCTACTGTGTCATGCACAGAACAGCCAGTCCCTGAATATTCATGTATCGAGCAAGCCATCAGTATACATGTTTGTATCTCCCACAATGTCTACCTCAGCAAAGGATAAATAATTGCCGATCAACTGATCGAGATCAACTGATGGAGTTGAAAGTATAGCACTTCACCTGACACAGATCTTCTGTTTTGTGTAGCCTGGCTCACCCACCAGAGCCACACAGTTGGGGGGTGCCTGTAACAGCACGGAATTAGGGTTAGCTCTGTTGGCTTTGGACAGACTAAGCCAGAGAGAAAAATATAATCTCTTCCAAATTTTCCACACAATAGAAAAGCACAGAGCTTTGGAAATCTGTGCAAAATGAGACATTACATCTTGTTAGAAATGTAAGAGGATGGTTTGGAAAACAATGGAATAGTTGAAAAGAATTTGTCAAATATGGTCAAACCCTGCCATAGCATTATAAGTGGGTATATCTTAAAAACTCCTGTATTTAAGAAGTAGCCGTCTTAGTTGTTACAGGTGACAAAATCATGGAGATGTTCTGTCCAGGGAGGGCAGAACCGAATCACATCATACTCATCACAGCCATCCTGCCATCCGCATGTCGATGATCTGTTGTTTGTTTTTCAATTATAACGTGAGTTCTCAACTTCCATTTCTAGCAATAGTCAACCAGGTTATTTGGGCAAACCCTCCTGGAATTGTTTTTATTGTGGTAAAACGTATATAACATAAAATTTGCCACTTTATCCATGTTCAACTGAACAGTTTTGTGGCATTAGGTACATGCACATTGTTGTGCAACCATCCCCACCATCCGTCTGCAGAACTTCCTCATCTCCCCAAACTGAAACTTTGTCCTCATTAAACACCTCCCCATGTCTCCCATCCCAGGCAACCGCCATTCTGCTTTCCGTCCCTGTGAACTTGACTCCTCCGGCTACTCCATATGAGTGAAATCATCCACTGTCTGTCCTTTTGTGTCTGGCTTGTTTCACTGAGCGTATTTCAGGGTTCATCTGTGTTGTAGGGTGTGTCGTATCAATGATCCGTTTTTATAGATAAAGAAGTTGAAGCTCAGGTAATTCATCTAAGGTCATTCAGGTCTTTCTATGTGGGCTGAAGTAGGGCCTCTATAATCTTTCTCTACATAAACATAATACAAGAATAATAAGAGATTCCACTAGGTTTCCCCAGAGCAGTTACCTTCACGTGCACACACGTGTAACGACCAGGAGCCCAGGCTGTCCCGGGCAAGGGCACGGACTCCTCCTCCAGAGGCGCCTGGCGGGAGACTCTCGCAAGTCAGGAGGAGTCATGGGGGCGACGGGGAGAAGCACGCTGGCCGTGTGTTGGAACCTCCCTGAGGACTGGGCAGGCGTTTGATGTTGAAAAGCATTTCTTGCCTGCAAAGCGTGTGTCTGTAAGGGCTCCGGTGACGCTGGCATGTGGCTGACCAGCGCCAGGCAGGGTCAGGCCGGGCCCGTGGTTTCTCTCTCCCGCCTGGGCTCGGCCTCCGCCCAGGGCTGTCTCTCCCTCCCGTAACTGTCAGAGGAAGCATCTGCGCTGGTGTCTTGTGACTGGCTCGGAGGAACAGAAGTCCCTCTGGGAGGAAATTGCAAGCGCAGCGGCGGCAGCAGTGAGGCGCCTCAGACGTGGCGGGCTGTGAGCTGGGGCACACGGCTCCGAATGGCCCCGAGGAGGGCGGGCTGCAGATGGCCTGTCGGGAGGAGCTTGGGGAGAAGCTGCCGGTGGCGCAGTGTGTGTGCGGCCAGGGCTAACAGAGGCGCTGCGGTGTCTAGAGTGTCTGCTCCGGCCTGGAGCCGCTGCCCGCAGGCGGCTTTCCCACAGAGCCCTGCGGCTGTGCGCTGCCCTCACTAAGCTGAGCCGTGTCCCTCTCGATTTGGTCACTCACTTCATGGGGGCGTCTTGCGCCTCTGTCTCAGCCCTTCGCTTCGCCCCGTGCACGCTCCTGGGTGCCGGGTGACTGGCGGGGCGTTTCCTGCACGTGGCTGCTTCCTGCGGAGCCGCCTCGGTCCTCCCAGCTGGCTCTTGGGACTCCAGAGCAGGACGGGCCCCGAGTCCTGCCCTCTCATGGGTGAAGAAGAAGCCCAGTAGAAGGACTCAGCCAAACTCACGTCGTCCTGGCTGGGGGCTTGGCCTGGCCCGGGGCCTCTGCCTCCCAGGCCTGTGTCCTCTCCTGGCATCGACTCCGTGGTTCCGTCCTGCTTAGAGAAGCCCAGAGCAGTTTGTTAGGAAAAGCAGTAGAGAGTCACCAGACCCCGAGACTCACTGTCAGAGTTTCATTTTCTCCTCTTCCCTTTTGGACTTTTTTTTTTTAATATAGGAAAAGTAAAAGGAAAAAAATGATTTCCTTAGTTTCCAGACCACATGTTTAAATCGTGCCCAGTTCTGAGCCGTAATTCGCCACTCTCCCTGCCTCCCACTCCTCACTTTGCTTTTGCAGCCAAAGCTGACTAATGCGTTCCTGATCTTCCCATCCTCCGTCTGCAGTCAGAGTCCAAACCCATAAAGGGAGGGCAAAAGAAACACCTCAGAAACACAAGCCCCTATCACCGAAGTCTCACTCCACTCTCCAGTAAGCCACAGAAGTAAACAAGGAGGACGGGCACAGAGCACCCACTCTGGGTGGCAGCCTCTGTATCACACCCTGCAGCCCCCACACCCTGGGAAGCAAGTGCCGTTAGCTGCACTCTACACATGAGGCACGAGGCACAGAGGGTTATACAAACCGCCCCAGTCTCACAGACAGCACAGGGCAAAGCAGGAACTGGAACTAGGTCTCCCTAACTGCCGAGTCGGGCTCCTCCACTCCACCATGCCCTTCAGTTCTGTATTTTCAGGAGTGGTTGTGGCATTAGTCCCCCTCCCACACTGTATCCCCCACCCGAGTCCATGGGTGTTTCCCACCCATGAAAGCATTGCGTGTACCCACCCTCCCACCATGCACACTGTGCCTGCCGTGGGCAGCTGCAGGCAGTGTCTGCACTAGACAGGCAGGAGACAGATGAGCGGAGAGCCGGGGAAGCCCAGTGTTTGTTACTCTGAAAATGGAACCTGCCCCATGACGGCATCTTCTCTCCCGTTGAGTAATCCCTGCATGAATAGGCGGCATCTGCAATGACTATTGGTCGTACGTGATCTATTCTGGGAGGTGTCGAGTGCACCATCCAAGAACATGAAGTCGCTGCTCTGTCACAGATGGAGAGCAGACTACTGTGGATGTTGCAGGAGCTGGGTTTTGGCTGGATCCCCTGGAAAGATTTTATTTCGAGTGTAGAGCCCATTTAGTTGCCAGGGTAAACCAAGTGGTTGTATCATGGAAGTATTGTTCCTTCCTTCCAATGAGACTTGACAGCCCTGAGTTCTTTTAGAAATCTGTCACTGGTACATTTTGCATTGGAGTGCAGTTTGCTCCTAGCAGCAGTTTTGGTACTTGTTAGTGTTATCATTGAGTTGGTCAGGAAGAAAAACAAGAAAGAACTGGGAAGGGACCCCTTTGAAACATTTATAATTGTCACTGATTGCTAATCCAGATTTGACTATACTCAGCACCTACACGTCTTTGTCTTTGGTCTAAGGTAAGGGCTTTGGGAGGAGTAGGCTGCCCCTCCAGTTCCGGGTCTCGGTTTCCATATGAGTAGCTGGACTTGGACAGGATGGTAGAGTTGAGTAGGCCTTGGCAGTCACATTGGAGCAAGGTACAGGATCTAAGCGAAAGGAAGTTTCAGAAAATGTTGGAGTCATGTTTCCCATTTCAAGAGCCAAGCTGAATGTCTCAGAGGGGAGCTGATGCAAGGCCAGGTGGGAAGGTGGGATGGGGGCGCCCGGGCACACTTGTGCACCATGACGTGGTTCATGACTCGCCAGTCGTAGGGGAATGTGGGCTGTCTTACGTCCTGGGCTCTCCCCACTAGAGGTGAGCCCCTAACAGGCAGGATGATTCAAATCGCTCTGGTGGGCCCAGTGGTGCCAGCGCTGTGCTGGATAAACAGCACATGGAAATGCACTCCAGGGCAAATCTTGGGATGGCCTGAGGTTACATGTGGGGTGTGGCATGGCTGACTTCACTGCCTAGCAGATACAGGCCCCGTCCTGCTGCCATGGGTGTAACGGGCAACGGTTCTCCACTCAGCGCCCTGCCTGGCTGCTGCGGGGCCTTGGATGCCACTGTCCCCGGTGTGAGCTGGTCGAGGGCAGATACTGGGCTCCCTCCATGCACTTTTCTGTGTCCAGTTCAGTTCCTGGAACATGCTGGGTGTTGAATGACTAAAGAAATCTATGAATGTGATAGTGAGAGTTCATGAAGCCCTGGAAGCTCAAATATTCTAAGATTCTTGCACCAAAATCTCTTTAAAAAATCTCATGCTCTAGCTAATGACCAACTCATTTTAGCCAATATCCCAATGCAGTGAAATTCCAGCACCAAAGAAAAAAAATGTTTTAGACTCTCTCTCCAAACTCATTACAGTAGGATTTGACCTCTCAAACTCAGTAATGGGCAATTTGTTTACTTTGCCTGTGAGTAGAAGCTGTGAGATACAGGAAAGAGAAGTTTTTTTGCCTGTAAAACTCCAGATTGTCAATGCAGCATGTTCTCTCCTTCAGGGAAGGTCTCTTGTCCTGAGGGCTGTGGCCGGCGCCCTCACCCTGCCTTCTGCCCCTCGAGCCCTCATCTTCCCAGCCAGCTGCCTGGCTTCGCAGCCCGTCTGCTGATGACTCTCGAAACAGGAAAGACCTTATTAAGCACTTCTGCCCAAGTGCAGCCCTTCCAAGTCACAGGCCACACACGCCCGTCCTCTCTGTGTGCCCTGTTAGTGGAAGGGCAGAGCCAGGAAGGAACATGGGCTTGTGCATCTTTCTCTTGAACAGGGTGAGTAAAAGTAGGTCTCCTTCTCAGTGGTCTCCAAACCTTGTCCTTATTAGAGGAGGGGGAGTGAAAAGAAGCGGTTGGAGAGCATGAAAGGAACAGGCGAGGTGTTTGTTGGAGCCGTCCCGTGTGCTGGTTAACAGCTGGGCTCTAAACCAGATTTCCTCCATTGTGGTTTTGTTTTTTTAATTGAAGTAAAATTTACATATCATTAAAACCATTTCTAAGTGTACAATGCAGTGGCATGTAGTACATGAACAGTGTTGTGCAACCATCACCTCTATCTAGTTTCAAAACATTTCATCACCCCCGAGGAAAACCCCATACCCACCAAGCAGTCACTCCCCAGCCCTTCTCCCCAGCCCTGGCAGCCACCAGTCTGCTTCCTGTCTCTGCAGACTTCGCTTTGCCGGATATTTTATATAATGGAATCATACAATACGTGGTCTCTTATGCCTGGGTTTCTTCACCTACATTTTTGAGGTTCCACTTTGCATTTGGTATCCATCTAGTACTTCATTCCTTTTTATGGCTGAATGATATTCTATTGTATGGATCTACCACATTTTGTTTATCCACTCATCTGTTGATGGACATTTTTACCTTTTGTCAATTGTGAGTTGTGGTGCTGTAAAAATTCTTGGACAAGTTTTTGTTTGAATACTTGCTGTCAGATCTTTAGGGCATATACCTAAGAGTAGAGTTGCTGGATTGTATAATAATTCTGTGTTTAACTCTTGGAGGAACTACTAAACTGTTTTCCACAGTGGCTTGTACTAGTTTCCATTCCCACCAGATTGATACTTTTGAATCCAGCTCTGCCACTTATTAGCTGTGTGAGTGTGGGCAAGTTACTTATGCTCTCTGTGCCTCAGTTGCCTCATCTGTATAATGGGACAGTAATGCTATCTACTCAGTGGGTCTGTGATGCTTAAATGAGTTAATGTATGTAAAGGGTTTAGAACATATCTGGTACATAGCAGGTGCTACATAAATGTTTGCTGCTGCAGCTGTTATTAAGGAAAGTGGAAGTCATGGCAGATGAAAGACTGAAAAGATTTCGGGCTAAAAGAGGCTGCATTGGGTGGGATAAAAGAACCAAAAGAGCTCCAGTCCAAACACATGGAGTGTGTCACTGAGGGTATCCCACCCTTTGAGGAACCTGTCTTCTTACCCATTTACTGATAAGCTGTGGATCCTTCAGCTCATGTTCCTGTGGTTTCCACGGATGGACCACTCTTCAGGATTGAGGAGCCCTGGGTCCTCCATCCTTGACCATCTGCCAGCTCCACTTCCTTTAGTTCTCCAACATGCAAAAGTACAACAGGAGTATGTCCTACCATCGGAAGCTCCAAACAGAAATTTCTAGAAAACCAATGAAAAGAAACTTTGTCTTCTTTGGTGTTAGAAATAGGCAAACCTGATTAATTTTCAGTTGATCCTACTGAATTCAGCAGAATCACCAAATATTCTGACAAATATTATTTCTCTTGATTCATAAAAATTAATGCATATATTTATGATTCGTTTATACCTAACTCATCAAAATGCTTTGTATAAGCTGTTTGAGGTCCAAGAGTACTTACAGTGGCCTTTTGAAGTACACAGAACTAGGTAGACAGATTTCATTCCCCCATTCATGTTTGGCAGTAAGTTGTAGACTTGCCATACCACCAACCTTCTGCTAGGAGGTACTTGAGTGAACCAGTGAAAAACAGGTAATGTAATGACAGTTGCCACAATGATCCTTTCACCTCACACACATATAGCACTTTATAATTTGCAGAGCCCTGTCACTTTCCAAACAGGTCCTGATTTCTCCACATCTTCTCCAAAACTTGTTGTTTTCCATTTTTTATGACCATCTTAATGAGTATTAAGTGGTATCTCATAGTGGTTTTGATTTGCATTTCCCTAATGGCTGAGGAGGAACATCCTTTCATGTGTGTATTGGCCTTTTGTATATCTTATTTAGAGAAATGTCTATTCGAATCTTTTGCACATTTTTGACTGGGTTATTGGTCATTTTATTGCTGAGTTTTAAGAGTTCTTTATATATTCTAAGTACAAGTTCCTTATTAGGTATATGACTTTCAAATATTTTCTCCCATTCTTTAAGTTGTCTTTTCACTTTCTTGATGGTATCTATTGAATTACAAAAATTTCTAACTTTGATGAAGTCCACATTTATTGATTTATTTTTTTCTTTTGTCCCTTGTGATTTTGGTGTCATATCTAAGGAGGCTTTGACCCAGGGTCATGAAGATTTATTCCTCTGTTTTCTAAGAATGATATAGTTTTAGCTCTTACATTTAGATATATGATCTAATTTTTATTAATTTTTGTGTGTGGTATGAGGTAGGGGTTTGATTTCATTCTTTTGCATGTAGACATCCAGTTGTCTCAGCACCACTTATTGAAAAGACATTTCCCCCTTGGGTGGTCTTGGTGCCCTTGTCAAAAAACAATTAACTATAAATGGGGCAATTGTGGTTTGAATGGAAGGAGTCAGCACTTGGTGGCAGCAAGGGGCTTGGATGTGTAGTTTCATCAGCTCCCACACCTTTCTGTGCTGGGTTTTCCTGTCTCACTGGCATGTTGGTGTCTGGAAGGCCTGGGTGAGCGTGGTGCCTGGGGCACTCCCGGTAGAGCAGACAGTGAGAGAGAGCCACACTGCTTCGTGGGAGGCCCTCGGGGCAGTTTGGGCAGCAGAGCCATTCGCCTGAGCTGGGCTGAAAGAAGAGGATGGGGAGGAGTTTTGTTTTCTTCCTTCATCCAGAGCAGCCTCCATGTGCTGTCAGGGTGCCCCAGGAAGCCCCCTAAGGAAACCTTCCTCCCCCAGCCTGGCTTGGTTGTGGTAGCACCTCAGTGGTGCCTTATTCCTGTGGCTTGATCCAAGCAGGGGTTGTGTACTCGGCTGAAAAGCACAGCACTCTGCATCCTAGGAGCTTGTCTTTCCCAAAAGTGGTCTCCAGGCAGAAGGGAGGACAAAAGCAGGACAAAGATGACCAAGCCAGGCTGGGGAAGAGAGAGGAGGAGACACTAGAGGGGGAGGTGAAGGAGATCAGGGAGGCTAGGACCAACGCCAGCTCCCCACTTACCAGGCATATTCTGCTCAGCTGAGGACTCTGGCATTAAAACTGAGGTGGGGTGGGGGAGTGGAAGGAGGCGGAACTGCGGCGAGAGCAATCCATGAAGCATCCAAGCAAAGGCTGTGGACTCAGGGGGCAACAGTGTGGACTAGCGGGTCTTCCAGGAACTTGAGGGGGTGGCACCCCCAGCAGAAGGCCACTTGCCCAAGGCCCTGGCGTTACTGAAGGCCCAGCCCTGCCTCACCTGCTGGAGAGCACGTCCTCTCCCTGGTTAGGCCAAGAGCTGGGTGACGTGATCCCAGAGGGGACCTGCCTGGGACCGCGGGGCTCCACTTTCCTCCCTGAGGTGAGGAAGGCATGGGTCGACTGTGCTGCTGCTGGGGGCTGGAAAGAGGAACCCACGTGGCTGTGACGTTGAACAGGCCCCATCACTGTACAGAAGAGAAGCGCGAGTGCCCAGAGAGGGGAGGTGCCAGACCCCCAGCCGCACAGCCGTGAGAGGCAGCCCAGGCGGAGGGTCAGGTCCGCCAGCTCGTGGCCAGGGGTCTTTCTGATGGGATCCACTGACCAGTGTGTCTTAGCCACTGTCGTGCGATGAGAAGGCCCTGCTGCAGTCATTTCCACACATTCCAGAATGAGTCAGCTATTCCGTGAAAGCCAAGTCAACACCATTGTGGCAAAGCAGGCGACTGACACGATGGTGCACACGGCACAAGCGTGGCATGCGTGGTCTTTGTGCTTCCCGTAGCTGGCGGGTGCTGAGTGATGCCCTCGGCGCTGTCTCAGGCCTTGCTGACACGCAACATGCCACACAACACGCCTGTCTTCTGTGACACGGAAGAGGTGGAGGCGCACTTGAGTTGCGCCCGGCCCTGTCGGCTAGCCAGAGCTACCTGGCGGGCCTGGGACTGGCCCGGAAGCCCAGGCCCCACCTCCCACCTGCTGAATCAGCTCTCCGGGCCTTGGCCTAGGACATCAAATTTGTCAGCCTCCTTCCCTGAGGACTTTGGTACATCCAGTCCAGTGGGAACCAGCAGTCTCCATTTGTCACGGTAATGTTTCCCTAACTAGCCTTGCCCCTGGAGCACGGAGGAGTTGCAGGTGGTTAGTGGCAAGAGGTACCTGGATGCCACGTCAGTTCCCCACCACGGTGCGGGTGGCTGTCACGGCGAGCTGTGCTGCTCTTGCAGGCACTGGCCCTGTGCCCTCACTCACCGCGTTCTCTTGCTCTCTCCAGGACACACAAGACCAGCCACTGTTACCGCATCACCTACCGCCACATGGAGCGGACGCTGTCCCAGAGAGAGGTCGGGCAAGTCCACCAGGCTGTGCAGGAGGCCGCGGTGCAGCTGCTGGGCGTGGAGGGCAGGTTCTGATGCCACCACTTCACCCGGGCTGTGGCCCTCCCGGGGCTCCAGGATCTGCTGAAAGAGAAAAAGAAATGGTTTGTGAACTGGGGCATCAGTCATCTTTTGATAAATGGGTCAGTTTTAGGACTTTCAGAAAATAAAGGATCGCTCTTGAGAAACTGTTGACATAGCATTTGTCTTTTATTTGGAGGAAGGAGGGAAAGGAGCGATGATGAGTTCACTCCTATTCCGCCTAGAAAGGCTGTGCCCCTGGCATTGGCGCTCTGCGGTTAATTGGTCCCTGGGTTCCATTAAGCACTAAGTGTGATTCCTTGCCTGACAGCCTCTTCTACCCGTGTAATGATTGAAGCCACACAGAGGGACATCAGAAACTCAGATACAGTGCAGGAAACCTTTTGAATCAGCTTCCATTCCTTCCTCCCTTCTCTTCTTTTTCTGTTTTGCAAAGGGCAGGCTTCAGAGAGGGCACTAATGAAATGCTGGGGCTCCCCTCTCAAGTGCAGGGTTGCATCTTTGAGCCGGGCAGGATAGCTATTTGCTTTTCATACATTCCTGGCTTGGAGTCAGGCCTCTGGCCCTGGGACGTGGGCTTGGCTGCCTTCTGCCCCGCTGGAGCAGGAAGAAAGGGGAGAGAGTGGCCCCAGAGTCTTGGAGGCACACAGAGAGCCAGGTCTTCAAACTCCCTTCGAGTTTTGTGTCCCAGCAGGAGGCCTCCACTTGCGGCAGGCGACCTTTGAGGAGGAGTGCGGGGCTTTGATGTTCCCCTTTTCCATCCCGGGCACTTTGTAGTCTGCCTGCTTCATTCATGACCAGTTTCAATAATCAGATCCCATCCCTGGCGTGGTGCTGGAGGCTGCTGGAGGACCGTGAGTGCCGGGATAAATATTTGATGAGGAGTGGCCATTATCAGCTCGTGACATGGGGGCGGGCAGCTGCTTTCCAAAGGGAAGGAATAGCTTTAATGTCATCTTACCGTGTGATTAATTTGGTCTTTTCCCTTGGATTTTCAAGGGAGTTAAGGAAGCTATACCCCAAGTCTGGAACCAAACCACTGTCCGGGGCCCTGGGGCCACTGGCCTGGCGCAGTTCCCCAAGTGGATGGATCTGACTGGGAACGCACAACGTGATCAGTAATTTCTTCTTTGGAAGTGTTTGCTAGAAAACCATTTCTGATCCAGCCTTGGGCTGCACGTCCAGACATCTGTTCCTCCCCATGACTGGTTAGGCATTCATTATTACACTTCGAGAAAGCAAGCTGGTGGATGCCCTGCAGCCACCATGGTGCGTCCCATGGCCTGCGCCTCGGCAGATATTTGTCAGATACAGTCCCGCATCACTTAACAACAGGGACGTGCTCTAAGAAATGCATCTTTAGGTGATTGCATCGTCATGTGAGCATCACAGAATGTCCTTACACAAACCTAGATGGTGTCGCCTACCACACACCTAGGCTGCATGGTGTAGCCAGTTGCTTCTAGGCTACAAACCCGTACAGCAGGCTACTGCACTGGGGGCTGGGGCAGTTGTAACACAGTGGTGAGCATCCATGCATTGAAACGCATCCAAACATGGAAAAGGTACAGTAAAAACTCAGTCTTAGAATCTTATGAGACCAGCCTCGTGCATGTGGTCTGTTGTTGACCAAAATGTCATTATGCAGCACATTCCTGTACTTGTGCCAAGCCCTGTACCATTTCTGATCCAGAAATCAGGGCCTGGGGTAGGGCTGACATTCAGAAGGGTTCACAGAGGCCTTTCTTGAACATTCTCTCAATGAGGCATAATAGACTGTTATCTAAATTTTACAAATGCGGGAACAGAGGCCTGAAGAAGTCACGAGACGTGGCCAGGTACAAAACGAGGAGGTGGCAGGCCTCACGCTCAAGCTGCTGCCTTCAGATTAAGAGCGTCAGTGCAGACAGAAGCTGCTAGCTGGAGGGTCTGCACCTCTCTCCTGCCCCCGGGCTGCGTTCTGCTGTGAGGACTGGGCGGACGCTCTGGGGCCGCTGTGCGGGAGGCTCTCCGCCACAAGTGGGCCCGCCCTACCCCTAGGGACCCAAGGGAAAGTCCAGCTCTTGACTTTGTCATGTGACTCCCCCGGGAGGAGAAATAATGAAAAAGGAAAACACAATGAAAGAAAGGTAAGTTACTCCATCAGATGAGCAGTCACTTTGCAGTTCGAGAAACACACGGCTCCCATATGAACTGGAGCATGGTGGCCAGTAACAGCGCCATCGCTGTGACCCTCCCGGAGGCTCCGTTCCGCCTTTTGTCAAGTGGGAATAATCACGGTGCTCGCCCAGAGGGTGGTGAGGACGGAGTGAGACCTCACCCGCACGAGGCTTGGCGGAGCCCGGCCCCCAGCCGGCCGCCAGAAAGGGACGCCTGCACTGATCAGCATTCAGGGAGAAAAGATGGAAGCGTGAACCGTTGGAACTGGAACAGTCTGTGCGTGAGGACACTGAAGTCCAAAGGGACAAAGCGACTTAGCCTAGGTCACAATGACAGTGACGTGTTGTGGAGCTGGCCCAGAACCAGGGTTTCCAGAGAGCTGTTTCTAACACCGAGTTGAGTCAGACGTCCCAAGCGTGTCTTTAGGCCTCTTCAGAGCCTCATCACTCAGGAGGGTCCCTGAGGCTGTGGCACCCAGGCAAAGCTGGGGGCGGTCCTCTCAAAGAGCCCAGGAGTTGGGCCCTTGTGATGCGGTGGCCACGGGGAGCAGCATCCCCGGCAGCCCTGCTGCCAGGTGCTTGGAGACGTGGTGGTGTGAGGGGACAGCCTACAGAGAGTGTCCCTCCTTGTAAGGATGCTCTAAAAGCAGCCGAGGACCAAGCGTCCTTCTAGCACACATGTCACCTGTCCGTATGACAGGCCTTCAAAGACACCAGCACACAGAGGCCAGCAGGCACTGGAGACTGTGAATGTCGTGGAGATAAATTCTGTGACCAACTGGAGCCTCGGGAAGAGCGGAGGGCCTGCGGGCTCAGCAGCCCCTGTGCCTCTGCCCCTCCCTGCCCGCCCCTCCTCCTCTCGGGAGGCTGGGGGCTGGCCCCTGGGCCGGGCCCTGCCGCTCAGCCCTGGGCCAGTCAGCGCAGCAGTCGGGAGAGGACGAGGAGGCCCTTCCACACCAAGGTCATTCTCTTTTTTTCATACATAATAAAAAACAAGTGAGCAAACTCAAAAGAATATATGATAGCCCCCAAATGCCCCCACAGTGGGCTCTATTTACCGAGACACCCCAGTGGGCACACGTGTGTCCTTCACGCTCCCCACTGACGTCACCCATGAACAGCACTCAGTGCTGCCAGCCAGAGCCACGTGTGCTCCGCGCATCTGCAGGAGGTGGGAGGGCAGTGGTCACTGACAGCAGTAACGGTGGGGTGACGGTGGCTGGCGTCTATGGCGTTCAGGTGTGGCGCTCTACATTACTCAGTCCCTTGGAGAGCGGCCACTGGTCCACGAGCGAGAGATAGAGCCGGCCGGCCCATGCCACACGCATCATCTCGTTCCATCCTCCCCAGCCCGCGGGCCCCTTTCTCCCCATTCTCCGGGTGACAGATTAATATGCTCAAGGAGACATTGCAAAGCGAGCACTCAAGAAGGCCTGACATCCACATCTGCACCTCAGCCTCGCCCCCGCTCCTCCCCACGCCCCTGCTGAGGCACGCCCACGGCCTGGGCTAGAAACTCATTCCTGACCCTGGCAAAGGCGAATGGGCCCCCACCGTGACCCACTCGGTGACATCTCCACATCTCCAGCACGGCGCTTCACCCTTCAGGACAGTGGCAGCAGCCACAGATGAGCCGCAGGAGCCTCTCAGGAAGGTGCTGGGCCATGGGACGTGGCCTTTGGGGCCAGCTGTGGGTTCCATGTCGAAATCATTAGAAGCCTGTCTTTATCCTCAGAGATTCAAAGCGGCTTTACACTTGCAACGTAGTGGCTTCGGGACGGCAAATCAGATGAAGGACACAGTCTGAGCTGGGAGGGTCAGCTCCTTGGTACCGGAGACTCGGAAGCTGCGCAACCTGAGGACGCTACAAGGGCGATCTGTGTCACCCGGAGGGAGGGTGTGTCCTAGCCCCCGGAGGCGGCCACGGGAGGGGGCTGCGCTCACTCCTGCCTCTGCAATCACCAGAGAGCCTGTTGGCTCTGGATGGTTTAAGTGGCTTCTGTACCAGAAATGCCTCATTGCTTTAAAAGAAAACAGCAAAACAAACCGACAAAGCAGTGCCCTCTTCAAAGGGACGGTGCAGAGGGACTTCCAGCGATGTGGATGAGACCATCCTGCCCTTCCTCCAGCCCGTTTCTGAGCTGGGGGTGTGCTCCGAGCAGACGAGCAGGAGCGCCCCACCCGGCACGGAGCAAGCCCGGGGCCCAGTCGGGCTCCAAACCCAGCTCTGCCGCGGATGAGTCTCTAGCGTCCAGAGCCTTCTTTCCTCAACTCTGCAATGGAGGCGATAGTTTTTGCCCTTCCTACCTCGGCGCCAGCGTGAGTAGCTGAGCAAGGAGTAAGAAAACGGTGTGTGTAAGACTCAGGCATCTCATTTGCACCTCGGAAAAGCTGTGGAAGGTGGCCGCCGCGTCTGCTGAGGCCCGAGGACTGCTGCAGGCTCTCCGGCTCGTGAGGTGAGAGCTGGGCCGTCAGGCCCTTCTCTGTGGCACTGAAGCGCGTGCTCTTCCGCCTGTGCCCGAAGACAGAGGGGACGCTGCGGGCAGTCCTTGCCCTCTGCGGCCCTCTCCCCAGATGACGTCAGCCTGTGTGTGTGTGTGTCTACGCCGGACAGAAGCCTTGGGACGAGTGGCGTGCTCACGCGTCAGTGGTGGCGGGACCTTGAGCTCGACAGGAGAAATCAACGTGGGCGCTGGAGACTGGGCAACCTACAAGGATCGGTCTGAAAAGGAATCGGTGCGCCATGCTCCCCAGAGCAGCGCGTCCCGCCCGCGACGCTGCGCCCTCGGCCGACAGAACGTCACGTGCAGCACCCAGGACACCCAGGACCCTGTGCAGACCGGCTTGCCCCTCTCTCCCAGGCCAGGAAGGATCTCAGGGTGCACTTCACAGAACACTTCACAAAAAGATTTATAAATGACCAGTAAGATGAAAAGATGCTCAACATTATTAGTCATCAGGGAAACGCATTATGAAATTATACAAGAGACAAGACTAACCTACAGTGGCAAAAAGCAGACCGGAGTTGCCTGGAGCTGGAAGGGGTCTTACTGAAAAGCGGCACAAGGGTAAGTTTTAGGTGACAGAAATGTTCTGTATCTTGACAGGAGTGTGGGGTGCACAGATGAATGTGTTTGTCCAGACACATCAAACTATGCCCTTTAAGATCTGTGCCTTTCACTGTATGTAAATTATACCACAATAAAAACAAAAAAAAGAAAAATGACCCACCCGGTGAGGCCGGGTGGGTGCCGAGCGAGCAGGACTTCCATGGGAGACGCAGCAGGTGGCTCTGAATGGACTCTGGGGACAAGGTCATCCTTGAGTTGATGAGCACCTGGGGCGTGAAGCTCTCTCCAGGAGGGTCACAGCCACATGGATGAAACCACGGGGTGGAGCTGGAGGTGTCTGAGGTGCAAGCCCAGGCCAGCAAAGGACAAAGAGAGAGAGGCGGTGGGTTCCTATGGGCCCCAGCAACCCACAGGGGGACTCAAGGGCGGGCAGAGAGAGGAGGGGGAAGGGCAGGACCCAGCCCCGCTGATAGCAAAGCCCAAGTCCCTTTGAGCTGGAGCGGCAGGTGGTGTGGAGCTCACAACGAAGCACTTCCTGAGCCCGACCCCTGCCCAAGGACCACTCGGCAAGGCCAGGGCAGGTGCCTGTGGCTTCCTGGTGCCACAGAAAGCCCTCTCCCAGCCAGGAGAGTCAGCAGGAGCCTCTCCCGCCTGCTCTCAGCCCGCCAGCCCTGCCACCAGCCTGGTTCCACCCAGATGGGGTTAGGGGACCAGCACCCGCTCTCAATCCAAAGCTCCTCACCCCCAGGTAACACATCTGAGCTGGACAGGGCAATGACTAGCCACCCCCAAGTGGGTAAAGCCGATGGCCCTGCTGAGGATTAAAGACACCTCGGGCATCAGGCTTGAACTGTGGCTCTGCCACTGACCAGCTGGGAGAACTTGAGGAGTTTCTGAACCTCTGTGACTCAGTTTCCCCATTTGCAAAATAAGGGTGCTAATCATAGGCATGGGATTGTAGTGAGGCTAAAATGAGCTAGGGCATGGGGGCCCATTAAAGGAAGTCTTGATTGTCACAAGGGAATTCTGGATAATCAGAGTCACTTCTCTAATCCCTTCCTCTCACATTGTCCCTGTGGCAAAGCCCTGGCCTCAGACAGCCCAAGGGAACTTCCTCCGCCCCTCTCTCCCTGCCTCCCCTATCCACCTGCCTCCTGCCCCGCCCACCTGGAGAAGGCTGCTCTGGCCCGAGTCAATTCACCCTAGAGGTGGCAATGAGGCCACAGCCCCCAGACAGAGGGAAGCTCTTCGGGCCTGGCCACCTGTTCACCCCATTAGAGGAGGGAAGCAACGCCTGGCCAATCGCTGCTCCCGGCCAGGGCAGCAGGCCACACTCCTGTCTCGTGCATTAATCACCTCCGCGGCCAGGCAGGCACAGGCCGCAGGGCCTCTTAACAGAATGGCAAGAACGGGCTTGCAGAGCTTCTCTGTCCCTAGAGACAGGCACCACAGAACCCGAAGGGGAAAGCCAAACAAGGCCACTTCCCTGCCTCACGGCTGCTCGGGGCTGACTGGCTCCGCCCAGGTTAGGCTGTGCTGTCCCCTCCTGGGCCCAGCCCAGGCACCCGCTGACTGGCCTCTCCTGCGCCAGTCCCTGAACGTGCTGGGGACTCGCCCCGGGCCAGGACAGGGTCTGTGAGCGCTTGAAGTTCGAGCCCCGTGTGGGCGTCAGAGCTTGAGAAATGCTGTTTAATAGATAGGTCAGCTCAATTTTAGGATGAACACAGGCAAAGTGGTTGCGATTTGGAGCCTGGAGTCGGTTCTTCAAGTCCAAAAGCGGTGTCTGTCCTTGAGCACACCGCACACCCCCGGGCCACAGCGCGGGGAGACGCTGGGTTGTTGTAAGAACTAAATGGCACAAGGTGTGCAACAGCTGCTAGCGCTGGGATTGGCAAGTCGACAAAGGAAAGGAGAAAGGAAACCTACTTGCGGGTTTACAGAGGGCCCCAATTCCGACTGAAGGGATTGTGAGCTCTGGGAAGTTTCTGGAAAAACGTGGCACTTGGAGGTATCCCAGAATGTCTGAACGCAAAAGAACCTTAGAGATCATTTAGAGATGAATTGCTGAGTCCCACTGAAGTAAAGTGAGTTTATTATTTGGATAGTTTCAACTGTAAACATCAGAATACCCAACCTAGACTGGCCTGAAAAATTACAGGGTGCGAGGTGTGGAGGAGCCGGGCTGGGCCAACGGTCGGGCGCTGTCACTGAGACCCCAGCTCTTCCAGCCTTCCCGCTCGGCCGGCTGCAGTGCTGCCACGCCTCCCTCACCGCAGTGTGCCTGCCAGTGTCACACGGCGCATCCTCGGACAGCCGCCAGGAGCCAGAGGACGGCAGACGAGCAGCCTCAGTTTCTCCTCACGGCTTCTTTTTCATCGTAGGGAAGATACTTGTCCTCCCCTCCGTCCCGTCCACGCCAGCCTGGCACCTTCCCAGATGCCGGCCCGCTCCCAGGCCACCTCCGCGCTGAGCAGGGCCTCGCGGACAGAGTGCGGTGGAGGGCAGGGCGAGCAGGACTCGTCCCGGCCAGGGGACGAGTTAAGCTAAAGCTGGACACGGAGTGTAGCGGCTGGGACAGGCCAGGGCACGCTTTCCTCGGCTCTGTGGCTCAGAGCCCCAGGCAGGCGCCGGGTGGGGCGGCGTGGTCAGCCTCGTGTGCCGGCAGCGTTGCCGTGAGCTCCGTGCTGGGCTCAGCCCTCAAGACCTTGCTGCGGTGGTGTCGTGGAAGGGGGTGGCGGCACCTGCTTGTGGGTCGATGGGTCGAAGACGTTGCCAGTCATGACACGAGAGGGGGCCCTCCGGAGCTGGCACGTGGCAAGGCGCGTTTACTCGCGGCCGGTGCCTTTCCCTCGGGTGTGTCCAGCGCTTTGCACATGCAGTTTGTTTGTGTTTGTGACTCCCAGGTAGGTAAGTGGGAAATGTTCCCGGTGGTGAGAGGACGCAGTGCGGAGAGCTGGAGGGGCGGTGCGGAATCGCACGGGAGCCCACCCGGCTTGGACGGGTGACCCACAGGCTTGGAGACCAGCACAGCCAGGCAGCTGGGGGCCGGCGGCTGGGGCACAGGTGTTGAGAGGGGGCTGGTGAGAGCCGTGCCGGGAGGGCGGGGGTCGGCTCGTGCTGCTCTGGATGCCGGGCACCGTGTTGACAAGGAGGGACGAGCTCCGTGCTCTGCGGAGCTGGCCGGGAGCAGCTGGGGATGGTCAGGAGCAGCCAGACTGGGGCTCAGGCCCAGCTGTGGTCCCCTAGGGGACAGCATGGGGACGAAGGGGGCTGGGCCAGAGGAGACAGAGAGCCCTGGCCATGGGAGGCTGGGGGAGGAGGGTGACGGCAGAGGTGCAGGGCACATGGCAGTGGCCATCCCCAAGACAGAGGACGCAGCAGGAGAAGGCGTCTGGAGAGAGACAGGGAGGTTTGCGGGATCTCCTGTCACTGGTCATGCCTCTGTGTCCTGGGAAACCAGACTGTGCCACAGCCATCTAGAGCAGCAGTCCCCAACCTTTTTGGCACCAGGGACTGGTTTCATGGAAGACAGGTTTCCATGGATGGGTGTGGGGGTTGGGAGAGGCGGAGCTCAGGCGGTGACGCGTGGCCTTGTTTTCCTAACAGGCCAGGGACCAGTGCTGGGAAGAAATAGATCTTGCCCTGTTCACTGCCACTTTCCCTCGTAGGTGGGTGACAGTCAAGGACACTACAGCGGGAGGAAGCTAAGAAGCTGAGCAACAGCGAGTCAGCCCCTCCGAGGCAGAGACAGGTCACTGGCAGTCACTTGCACAAGGTCAGAGCTACCAGTGGCAGAACCAAGACCAGACGCAGAGCCCCAGACGCCCGGCCAAGGGCATGCTCCCCAGGCCTCAAGGACTTCTTTCCAACCTGAAATACACGTCTGATTTCCCTCCCCAAGGACCTCATGTTTTCAAAAATCTTCATCCACCAAACAACTGCATTTATTAAGTAATAATTTATTCATTTTCCCCATTTTTAAAATTAATCAAAGGTATACATAACTGCCAGCCAGAGTCTCTCTGATCAGCAGGCAATAACGCTTATTACTACCCTGGGTTGATTTAATTCCTGCCAAAAGCAAAGAAACCTGACATTTTAGATAGCCTAAACAGCTTCATTGTGGGAAAGTGGAGGTTTTCCATTACACTTTGTGAAATATTCAAAATAGCTCCCAGACCCTGGTCAATAATTCATGGTGCTCTTGGCCTCCAGGGACCCTGTTGGGACCACAGCACCACAAGATGCAAGAAGTAAGATGCAAAGGGAATCTCACTGTCCTCGAGTCCTACCTGTAAACTGTTAAAGGGTTCGTAGCCTGGACTGTTAAACCCCCTATGAGCCAGGAGCACTGGACAAACCACTCAATCTCCCTGAGCCTTAGTGTTCACGCCAGTAAGATGGGAATGAGATATTAATCAGGGTTCTTAGTTTCAAGCAACAGAAATAAACACTGCACATATTAAATACAAAATAATGTATTAAAAGAATGCTGAGGGAAATTAAATTTAATTAAAAAATTAAAATTAAAAGGATGTTGGGCAGTTCCTCAATGAGTTAAATGCAGAATTTCCATATGACCCAGCAATTCCACTCCTAGGTATATACCCAAAAGAATTGAAAACAGGTATTCAAACAAAAACTCACACATAAATATTCATAGCAGCTCTATTCACAATCACCAAAAGTTGGAAACCGCTGAGTGTCCGTCCAGGATGGAGAATGGATAAGCCAAACGTGCGCACACTCAGAGGATGCCAATCGGGCATCGCAAGGACTGGGGCGCTGACACACGCTGCAGCAAGGGTGACCCCGCACGCAGCTTGCTAAGTGAAGAAGCCAGACCATGCGATGTGCGATCCCTTTGTATGAAATAGCCACAATAGACAGATCCATAGACACAGAATACAAATTAGCAGTTGCCAGGGACTGCAAGGGAAGGGAGGAATGGAGGCTGCTTAATGCATATGGAGTTTCCGTTTGGGGTGATAAAGAAACTCTAGAATAGTAGTGGTGGTCGCACGGCATTGTTAAAGTACTTAATGCCACTGGATTGTACACTTGAAAATGGCTAAAATAGTAAGTTTTATATTATGTGTATTTTATAACAATAATTTAAACTGTAGATATTAAACTGCAAAAAAAAAAAAAAGGATACTGGGCAAGTTGGAGAGTGGTTGGGCCTGCTGGGACCCACCTGTAACGGTCCTTGGGGACACTGTCACTGCAGCCACTGCAGACAGGTCACCAGGTGCTGCACTGCACCTCTGGCCCAGAGTCGCCGTAGCCTGCAGCCATCCCAGATGCCTGAGAGAAGACCTTGGGGTTCCTGGGACTCTGGGAAAACGCATCTGACTGGGGAGGGTGGGTCATGTCCCGCCCCCTGCCGCAAGGAAGGCCAAGAAAGCAAGTCCCTGGTGTTTGACCTTCTACCGTGGGGCTCAGGCCCTGCTGAGACACTGAGACACGGGAGGTAGAAATCTCCCAAACACAGGGAGGCGGCAGAGAGGGGGTTCCAGACGAGGAGTGTGCGGAGTTACTGCCTACTTCAGAGACAGGAGAGAACATCTCTCAGGAGCCTGGCACGTGGGGATGTGCAGGAAATGCTGGCGCTCTTGTCGCCTCCTGCAAAATGCTAAGATAGAGGCAGATCACAAGGCCAATATTGCTCCTTCAAGGGCTCTTGGTGCAAGGCAGCCTTCCCCCATCCTCCGCGAACACTCCCACCACACGCAAACTCATTATTCAAACACAATTGCTCTCTCACCTTTCTGATCGAGAGGTTTCTAAACTTTGAACAAGATAATAATAGCAGCTGGTCGTTTGTCTAGCGGACGCTAATCCTTGCCTTTGGCTTTCTGTGATTTGCTTTGCAGTTGTCCACTTAGAAGCCCAATAACGGTGAGACAGTGCCCAGCGGCCGGAGGGAGCCGTGGGGACCTTGTCTGCCCTCATGCTGGGTGACAAAGCCCCTGTCTGCTGTTAGGGCACAGTCCCAGCCTTACTGGTCACAGCACCGCCCTTGGGGCTGGGGCGGAAGAAGCATCACATTCTGTGACAAGCGTTGCCTCCAGTCTCCAATGCAGACAATTCCAGAAGAAAATGGAAGTAAAATAAGACCAGAGTTAGTCTTTTTAAGGTTTTATTTTGATATAATTTTAAACTTTCCAAACAGTTGCAAAGATAGTACAAGGAACTCCCATATCTCCTTTACCCAGATTCACCAGTTGTTCAACATTTCATCCCATTTGCCTTGTCACTCCCTCCCCGCCTCCCCCACTTCTCCTTCCCCTTCCCCGACAGAGAGACATTTTGCCTCCAAATACTTCAGTGTGTAGTTCCTAAGAACAAAGACAATCTTGCACATAACCACAATATAACTATCAAAATCTGGAAATTTAACATTGATACAATATTAGTACCTAATTCTCATTCCATAGTCAAAGTTTATCAATTGCCCCAATAATGTCCATTATAGCCATTCAGGCTTTTCAAGATGTTGATTTCTAGTTTAATTCCACTGTGGCCAGAGAACAAGCTCTCCAAACCATCAGCCTTTTGAGATTTACTATGCCTTATTTATGATCCCTCCCTCTCTCCCCTCAGTACTCCAGCTGGCTCCTTCTAGAAGGTTCTCTTGACTCTCCCCCACTCAGGTGCAGCCTAGAGTTCAGCTGTGGACCTGAAGGGATTTATGCACAGATTTTAGGAGGGCTTCCCTTCCAGGCCCCTTCTCCATTTTCCAACCATTTAGGAACCCCTTCCCCCTTGAATCCTCAAGGCAGAGAGAGAGACTGGGCTGTGCAACTGCTCTTTCTACATCAGCCCCAGCGGACACCAGACAGCCGCCTATCCTTTACAGAGTCACACACCTCCAGTTTCTGCTTGCTCTTAACCACTCTTGGGTGCCTTCCATCAGTTCTTTAAAAAAAATTTTGCCCAGAATTTATATACCAACATACAAACACACACACACTTAATTAGGAATGCATCTTGTGTTACGTCCAATTCCATAATAGAGCAAACTTGACCCTGATATGATGACTTTTAATTCAGGTTGGATTTGTGAACTAAAATAAATTCTTAAGCCCCCATAGCTGACTGTATGGGCCCCCTCTTGGCCAAGGGGATCCCACAAGCTGAGTTGCTGGCCAGGAGAAGGGAGATAAGACATGCTTCTTCATGCCCCCTTCCCTTCTTGGAGATATGCTATATAACTCATTAACAGGCCTAGGGCTATACAAGACAAAGTTTAAACCACACCTGCAGTCCATCGATTTACTCAACAGATCACCTGAGTTTTGTAAATGTTCAGTGGCTTGTCTCTGATTAACAGACATCCTTATCTTAAAACATTCCAAGCTTTAGACAAAGCTTTATTTCTTTAACCAACCACAAATCAAAGATTCTTTAAACCCACATATAACCTGTAAGCACCCCTGCTTCAGATGTATTGCCTTTTTGGGACAGATCATGCCTCCGTGAATGTATAAGACCAAATTGTGACCCAGCTACCACAGGAACATTTTCTCAGGATCTCTTGAGGCCATGTGCTCTGGGTCGATTTCATACATTTGGCTCAGAATCAACCTCTTTAAATTATTTTACAGAGTTTGGGTCTTTTTCCATTAACAGATCCATCTGATTCAATTTATTTATCTGGTTTAATTATTTTGTGATTTCTCCTTAACATTGCATGAAGAGATCCTTTGGAGACTTAATAAAAATAACAGAAGAATTCAGTGAGATGAATCCAAACACATATATGAAATGAACCAGATACCATATGCTTAAACCTATGAATATGTCAACCAGCAATTCACTAGCGCATAAATGTGCAAATGAGGAAACTTTGTTGAAACACTTCAGCTTGTATTTTATAAAACAGTGTTTAAATATTGGACACGATTTAGTAATATTCTAGAAAAACAGTCTACCTAGTTGGGATGACGTATTAGTTTGCTGGAGTTAATGTAAAGAAGTGCCACAGACTGGGTGACTTAAACAACAGGAGTTTATTGTCTCACTGTTCTGGAGGCTGGAAGTCCAAGATCAAACTGTCAGGAGGGCTGGTCTCTCCCAAGGCCTCTGTCCTTGGCTGGTAGGCAGCTGTCTCCTCCCTGAGTCCTCCCCTGGTCTTCCCTCTGTGCATCTGTGTCCTCGTCTCCTCATGGAAGGACGCCAGTCAGACTGGATTAGGGTTCACCCATACGACCTCATTTTAACAGAATCACCTCTGTAAACACCCTATCTGTAAATGCAGTCATACTCTGGGGGACTAGGGGTTAGGACTTCAACGGTGGATTTGGGGAAAAACAATTCAGCTCATAATGGATGGCCAGTCTCTGCAGCCTTCCTGCCTTTGGTCTATGAACTGATGTTTTACCTAACAAAGAGTGGAGTGGACTTGACCACAGGAAGAGTGGGAGCCAGGCCGGAGAGAGGCCAACTGGCTAGAAAACCTGTTCAGAGGTGCCAGAGACTCTAGGGGGCGCTCCCCACTCTCCACGTCCTGCGGATTCCTGTACCCCAGGAGTGTGAGAAGGAAACAGCACCTGACAGGTATGTAGGACGCACACGCACTTGCTTCCACACGGTATCTCTTTGGACCTTCTCATTCTTAATCTGACCAACATCTGCTTTACTCTTTGTTACTAGTTAAAAATATTAGCAATTACGGACATGGTAACCAATCAAATGGCACAAAAGAACTTACAATGAAAAGAAACCAATATTCCATCATTAAAAAAATATTGAGGTGTATTTAATGTGGCATTTGAATGAACTCTTTTTTACCCAGATTTATTGAGGTATAACTGACAATTAAAAATTGTACATATTTACTGTGAATGTGATGTTTTGATGAATGTATATCTTGTGAAATGATTGCCACAGTCAAGCTAGTTAATATCCATCACCTTACATGCTTATCATTTTTTGTGGTGAGAAACACTAAAGATCTCATCTCTTAGTAATTTTCAAATATGCACTATTATTAACTAGAGTCGCCATGATATATTGTACAACAGATCTCTAGAACTTATTCTTCCTAACTAAAACCTTGTACCCTTTGACCGACATCTCTCCATTTCCCGTCCCATCCCCTAGCCTGCCCCACTGGTAATCACATTCTACACTCTGCTTTTGTGAGTTCAACTTTTTATACTCCACGTATAAGTGAGACCACATAGTATTTGTCTTTCCGCATCTGGCTTATTTTACTTAACACAATGACCTCCAGTTCCATCCATGTTGCTGCAAATGACAGCATTTCATTCTTTTTTGGCCAAACAGCATTCCATTGTGAATACATACCACAGTTTCTGTAGCCATTCATCCCTTGATGGACACTTAGGGAGTGCCGTTATCTCTTTGACATACTGATTTCATTTCCTTTCAGTATATACCTAGGAGTAGGATTGCTAGAGCATATGGTAATTCTATGTTTAATTCATTGAGGAACCACCACACTGTTCCATAGTGACTGTACTAATTTACATTCCCACCATCAGTGTACGAGAGTTCACTTTTCTCCACATCCTCACCAATGCCTACCTTTTATCTTTTTGATAGTAACCATTCTAACAGGTGTGAGGTGGTATCTCATTGTGATTTTAATTTTCAGTTCCCTGATGATTAGTACTGTTGAGCATTTTTTCATATAGCTATTGGCCATTTGTACATTATCTTTTGAGAAAAGTCCATCCAGGTTTTTTGCCCACTTTTAATCAGGTTATTTGTTTCTTGCTATTCAGTTGAGTTCCTTATATATTTTTGATTAACCCCATATAGGATATATGGTTTGCAATATTTTCTCTTATTCCATGGGCTGTGTCTTCTTCTGTTGATTGTTTTCTTTGTGTGCAGAAAGCTTTTTAGTTTGATGCGATCTCATTTGTCTATTTTTACTTTTTTCGATTGCGCTTTTGGGGTCATACATAAAAAATTATTGCCAAGGCCAATATCAAGAAGCTTCCCCTCCCCACATTTTCTCAAAATGGATTAAAGACTTAAATGTAAAATCTGAAACTGCAAAACCATATTCCGTCATTTTAATCAGTCCCTGGAAAATATCTATGACTTGGGTGCCCTCCCTGCCCTCCTCATGCTTGCCTGGAAAGACCTCCCCCCCCCCGGGTGTCTGTGTCTCTCCACTTACCCTGCACGTGCACCCTGACAGCCTCACGAGAGACCAACCAGCACCGATGGGTGTCGCTCCGCAATCGTGACCGCAGCTCAGTGGCCAGTCCCACTGCGGTGTGTCAGTCGGCAGTTGCCCCTCTCCCGGACGCCATTGCACCCTCCTCTCTCCTTAGGCCTCCAGTGCCCCTTGCTCCAGCCCCAACGCCGGAGAGGCCGCCATTCTCTGTTCACCTGCAGTGTGGACACGATCAGAGAGTCCTCATGCTCCCGCCGCCCTGCCCACACCCCACCTACTGTTTCTTGGACAGGTTGTCTACACTTCTGCCTGGGCTTGTGTTCCCTCTCACATATTCACTGGGCCCTTTAATAAGCCTGATGTGTCCACATTTGGAACTGCTCGCCCTAGAGAGGGTGAGGCCGTGTAGGAAGCCATGGGAATTTCTTGAGCAGCCCCTTCCCCCGCCCCCTCCCCCACCCTGTGGGGCTGCTAGGGAAGCTTGACTAGGGACCAGACGCCAGAGGCACATAAAGCAGCCACTTTGAGCAAAAAGCCATACTTGATGGTTTAGTTATAGGCTAAAATGAAAAAAACACACACACACATACAAATAAAACCTCAACCTCCTTTTCATGCTTAATTTTAGTTTTAGAGACCTTCTTTGATGGAAACAAAAGACAGAAATTCTCTGCTGTCATGTTGAAGAGGTATCACATTTCCCAAATGTGGTCTTTGGTGCATTTCAACTTCTTTGAACTCATGGTTGTTCTAAGAAGAATAAGCTCATCTGCCCGTGGCCCACACAACGTTCAACACCACATTACGTGACACCCCTGCTTGGTGAGACAAAATGTGAGAACACTCAGTGCCACTTTCAGGCTAACGTAAGAAACATGTGTTCCCCTGCTACAGGTGAGCCTGCATGTGGCTGCACCGAGGCGGAGGGGTAGAGCTTGCCTGGCGCAGAGAGTCCCCTGGGATCCACCCAGCAGGCCGCGCTCTTTGGCCTGCTAATTGATGTCCTGTGCAGCAGGTGGCTGAAGGGCTTCTGTGAAAAGGCAAAGTCGGTCAAGGTTAGTTAGGTCATTCAGAGTATTTTGATTGGCAGTTTACCACACGCTGAGTGTGGGCCTAGCCTAGGCATGTGAGTATGACACTGCTGTCCACAAGGATGGCACAGCCCTGCCCTCATGGTGCTGGCGTTCCAGTGAGAAGGCAGCGTGAAGTCGGAGAGACAAATAAGTATGTACAGACTGTAATGGGAGCCATGAAGAAAATGAGCACAGCCCTGAACCAGAGCGACAGGGGTCCCACTTTAGATACATTGGTCGGGAAACTGTCTCTGCAGGTTGACGTTGAAGCTGAGACCCAAAGAGTGGGAAGGTGCCAGTTGAAGGGACAACATCATCCCAGCCAAGGGCAGAGCCTGTGCAAACGCGCCCAGATGAGGCAGAGATGGGGCGACTGGGAAACTGAGGACTTATCGCTGTGTATTCCAGAAGTGAGGAATGCTGTGTCCCCATATGGCAGGAGGCAGAAGGACAAAAGGGTAAACTCCCTCTGTCAAACCTTTTTATCAGGACGCCTGATCCCATTCAAGAGAGGAGCCCTCACACCCCACCACCTCTTAAAGGCCCCACCTCTTAACACCACCATGTTGGCAACACCTGAATTTTAGAGAAGACACATTCAGCCCATGGCATCTTGCCCTGGTCCCCCCATATTCATGTCCTTCTCACATGCAAAATATATTTATTCCATCCCAATAGCCCCCAAAGTCTTAACTTGTTCCAGCATCAACTTAAAGTTTAAACTCCAGAGTCTTGTCTAAATCCAGAGTGAGACTCAAGGCATGATTCATTCTGAGGCAAATTTTCCTCCCGCAGTGAGCAGTGAAATCAAACAAGTTACATGGTTCTAAGGACAGACGTTTTCATTCCAAAAGGGAGAAATGGGAAAGCAGAGGCAACAGATCCAAAACCAACGGGGCAAACAACGTGAAATCTTAAGGCGTTAAGTCTTCTTTTACTCCATGTCCTGCCGTCCAAACTCACGGTGGGGGGAAGGGGTGGCGGGGGTGGTGGGGGGCGGGGGGGAGCTGGGGTGCCCGAGGCAGCTCTCAGAGGTTGGAGTTGGGTGACTGTGGCTGTCCCAGGCTGGCGTTGCACTCTGGTGTGAGTCCCCAGTGCGAAGGCCAGAGAACCTGGAGTTCTGACCACCAAGGGCAAGAGAAGAAAGTAGCCCCAGCTCCAGGAAAGAGGGAAAAATCCGCACTTCCACCAGCCTTTTGTTCCATCTGGGCCCCCAGCTGATCGAAGGGCACCTGCCCACGTTGAGGGTGGATCTTTCCCGCTCAGTTCATTGACTCCCAAACTGATCTCTGGAGCCAGCCTCGCAGGCACGCCTGGGGTGGCGCATCAGCACCCTAATCAAAGGCGGAACCACCTGGCTTCCCTTTCAGCAGAAGGGGGCAGCTCAGCACCTGCTGAGGGGTTGAGAATAACACTCCACTGGCTTTCTGAGGATCCCTGATCCAGTCGAGTTGACGCCCCAAATCACCATCACAAGCACTAATCCCACCCTGAGGGCTCCGCCCTCCTGACCCGCCCTCCTGATCCAGTCACCTCCTGAAGGCCCCGACTCCTAATGCCACCACCTTGGGGGGTAGGACTCTAACACAGATTTGGGGGAACACAAACAGTCCATTTCGAAGCCTTAAGCTGTGAGCCTACACTTACAGCTATCACGCAATCATCAACCCAAAGCAAATTGAAGAAGTAAAAGCAAAGCCTCCCCACCCCTACTGACGCCAGTTTGAGAGACCGTGGGCATAAGAACTGTAGTATCCCTTTCCATTCTAACACGTAATTATTTTCCTTTGTTTTAATTTTTAAAAAAGAATGTACTTTTTTAGAGGCAGGGGCTTGCTACATTGCTCAGGCTGGGGTGCAGTGGCTACTCACAGGTGGGATCATCGTTCACTGCAGGCTTGAACTCCTGGGCTCCAGCGATCCACCCCCTCAGCCTCCCCGAGCTGGGACGACAGGAGTGAGCACTGCACCTGGCTAACGTGCAATGATTCTCTGAGTCTGCAGTGGTGACAGACAAGGGCCAGACTGATGCAGCAAGGATAAGAGGATCAGTAGGAAAATAGTTATTTGAAGATCAAAAGTTTGCATGGGAGGCAACATTAAAAAATAGGTGATAAAAAGTAGCATTTTATCCAAAGAAACTAAAACAAAAGGGGGGTAGAAAAAAGAGCCATTTTACTCTCCTGGTGAAAAGAGATCATTTTTTCACATTTGAAAAAACTCCACTGTTCATCTTTTTTGACTCACTTGGCTCCATACCTAATAGGCTTAGTTTTAAAAAAAATGGTAAGAGAGTCTCCTAAATAATTATGACATTGATTTATATTTGAAGCAGCTAAGGGTGCTATTCGTTTTATTAATTACCCAAGCAGAAGGGAACTCACGCTCAAAGCTACTCACCTAACATAAGGACTAGTGCTATTTTTTGCATTCCCTTCTAGCCCCTTCTCTTGTGCATATATTTTTTACTTACTATAATATTGTAAATCTTTTAAAACTTAAGGTTATAAGATGTGTTTTTCTCTGTTGTCACATAGTGTTAGTTATAATTTTATTGACTGCATAATAATATATTGCCTGGATATACCACAATTTACACAATCATCTTCCTATTATTTTATATGTAAGCTGATACTTGTCACCGGTATAAAATATGCTGCAGTGAACATCATCACGCATTCAGCTTTTGCTGTCTTGTGGGTTGGTTTGTTTGGGCTAGATTCCCAGGGGGGAGTTTCTAGATCAAAGGGTACTATTTTATTTCAAACTGTTTCTGATGATATAAACAGAAACTTGAGAATACAGAAAGGCAGATGTGCAACAGATAGTAATGAGCAAATTTAAAAGTCCTGAGGGAAGCAGGGCCGTGTCACCCGGCATAGACTGCTCTGAGCACAGGGTGTGTGGCGCTGATCTTTCCAAACCTCCCTTGATGGCCGCAGGCAAAGCTGCTGGGAGCAGAGCGGGAAGAGCAGCTGGGGGCGGCGCTCTGCTCTAGCCAGCAGGTGCACAGAGTTGCCAAGGAGACCTCTGCATCCCCCTCTTGTCCAGGTTAACAGTCCTAAATCTGAGCTGCACGGTTGGACAGAATTAGTTCAAAATGGGGAGACAAAAGAAAATGTCTTTAAAAGACAATTTAACTGTTAACCTCAGGAATGGGTGCCAAGCACAACACAGAACATTCTGGTCTATTCCTTTTTTTGTATGACTTCATCGTTTGATCTTTTCTGTGGGATGAATTTATTCCCATTTTTCTTTAATACAATAGAACAACCAGAGTGTTCCATGGCACCTAATTACATCCAGCCTGCACAACATCAAATGTCCCTGCCACACGAGCCCACCCTGGCAGCCCCAGTGGGAAACGAGCAAAGGCAGAATCAGGTGATTGTCACGGTCATATAAAACCCACGAATGAGAGGTCCCAAACTCTCATGCTCAATCCCTGGCATGACTCTCTCGCTGCCAGACTTGCCGTGGGACTTTCAGGGCCTGGCACACACTAGTCCTCGCCGTGCACCCCCACTAGCTTTGCTCAGCTGGAGAAGCCAGCCCCGTGGGGTGGGGGCGGTGTGTGTGTGTGGGGCTGCTGCCGTTCAGTGGGTGTGACTTTGCAAGACCAGAACTCAGGCTGCTGCTGCTGCCTGCTGAGGGCGCCGTCTGCAGTGTGCAGGGACAGCCTTCTTCACAGCTTTGGGCTCACGAGACACAGAATGGCAGAATTTCCCACGTACTGAGGGGTAGCAAGTGTGACTCATAGCCCACAAACTGGTGTGCAAAAATATGTACCTTTTCACATTTTCTAGAATGCACTTTCTAAATCTGAACTTCCATTGTGGCAGATTAAAAAAACCTAATAATGATGTTTCCCGCTCCCCTAACATTGGGCTAGAATTATGGGGTTTAACAAAGTAGTTGGCCAGGGCAGCGTCCTCCCAGTCTTCGGTCACCATTACACACAGGATGCTGCTGAGCTGCCCGTGGCAGGCGTCTGGGGACTGCTGCTCCCAAGGCCACACCAAGGACAAAGAATTCCTGTGTGTCTTTCTATGGCACCGTCAGTCTGGACACCTCATGTGGCTATTTCCCTTCTGGGGTTTATTTATCTCTCTCACTCTTCATTAATTTCTTAAAATAGCACTCTGCCAAATAATTCCTCTTGCAAATCCTTGTGTCCACATAAAGAAAATGTACTTCTCGTCCAACTGTGTGCCATCATCTCTCAATCAGATGGGACCTGTGTCTCTCCCAAATTGAGTTTTCCAGTGTCAACAGAAAAGCAGCACCTGGCTATGCAGGCAACATTTTCTCCAGCTGCCCCGGGAGTGGGAGGTGAACATGGACTCTGAGTGGGTAGGGCTCCACAGCAGAAGACTGAGCCTTAGCTAAGGGACAGGAGGGGAGGCAGGTACGGCCACCTGGCAATGGCCCGGTAGGGGGGAGGGCTGTTCCATCTGTGAGCACTCATAGAGGGCTCTGCGGCGGGGTCAAGGGTGTCTCTGAAGGGGAGGGGAGCACAGGACGCTCAGGTTGGGGCCAGGAACAGACACAACGGGCAGGTCATGCTGCCAACCCCTGAATGACACAAACCTCTTCAAGGATATTCCTGACCTTTGGAAAAGGTTACCTGCTACCTGCAAACGCAGGTCCCTGCGTTAAGTTTCAAGATGAATCCAGTAATGTATAAAAATAAAAACACATCATGACCAGTTGAGTTTATCCCAGGAATGCAAAGACGGTTTAACATGACAAAATCTACTAAGATGATGTGCCACATTGAAAGAAGAAGACATGTATTAGAATGTCCATAGCAGCATTCTTTGAATTACAAAAACAAACAAGCAAAACCCCAAACCTGGAAACATTTTAAATGTTCATCAGTAGAATAATATTAGATACATGAATTATGATATAGTCATACAAGGGAGTAGTCTACCCAGCAGTGAAAATGCATGAGCCAGTGTTATTATATGTCAACATGCACGAATTTCAGATATTTGATGTTGAGTAAGAAAAGCAAGTTGAAGAAGAATACATATGTCAAGATTCATTTGTAGTAAGTATAAAACATGAAAAAAAATACAATATACTATGTAGAGACACAAGCATTTGTAGTAACAGTATAAAGAAAAGTGTGATGATTATAAACTCTAATTTCATAGTCATGTTTATCTATTTGCAGGAGGTATTGATACAATATGCAGCCTGGGACTGGTACCCAGAGAGCTTCAAATGTACTGAGAATGGTGTATTTCTTCCAGTGGATGGTGGACGCCTGGTAGTTCATTGAATTATTCTACAAACATTGGGTACATATTAAATACCTCACAATATTTTTAAATAAACATTGAATTTACTATAAAATGAAAGCAAAAAGAGGAAGCAATAAGAACTACTATCTGGATTTATTTTTGATCTATGAAGATGAATTGGGCACGAATTTTGGTAGAAAAGAAAATGCCAGAAAGGATTCATAGTGCTGGGCATATACACATGCACCCTAAACTTTGGGGAAAAATTTTTTTAAAAATGAAAGAAAATATATAAAGAGTTACATTGACAGAAAATCACACTTAGATTCTGAGTATTCCAGTCCAAGGGAGGTCAAATGCAACCAACCAGCCTCCACGTAGTCCCTCCTTGGTGCCATGGTGGTGGCTGCTCTGTGACCTGCAGATGGTCCCAACAACCCCTGGGGGTTTGTGCAGAGCTCAGCTTTCCCAAGGTCCTCTCCACAAGATGGAAGTGAGCCATCCCCAGAACAAAGTAAAAGTGAGGCAGGAGGGGTGGAGCGGGGCAGCCATACCCCAGAATAAGCTGGTGTTTGCCCAAATGCTGGAGCCCATGGGACATTCCTGCTGAGCAGAAAGGCTCTGTGAAGACCCTGTGCTTGCCAAGGCTGCAGGAATGTTCGGTGGTCTCCAGCTGCTCACAGAGGCCAAGAGCGGTCCCCGGCTTCCGCCGGCCCCTGGGGAGAGAGTGCAGAGCCGTCAGGAGCTGTCGCAGCGGCTGCCCAGGTGCCAGCAGAGCCACCGAGCAGCTCAGGGGCTTCTTTCAGCAACTCGGACCTCAGCCAGGTGACAAGTCAGAGTACACAGGAGGATCTTGCAGGTGGTCACACTGCTGTCATCTGGATATTGGGGGCCAGGACACAGGCCAGGAAGCTGGTGGCTGGCAAGAGTCATTTTGTTTCAAAAAAGGCAAAAAAAAAAAAAAAAAAAAAAAGAATTTCAGAAACTTGATTTCACTTCCTTGCAGAACCCTTCCTCCCTCCCTCCTTTCCTTTCCTCTTTTCTTCTTCCGTCTCCTCCTTCTTTCTCCTACCCTCCCTCCTTCCCATTCTCCCCGCCTCCCATCCACACTTCCTGTGTCTGGAAAAGCACGGGACCCTGCCACGCTCCGCTGCGCCACTCCTCTTGCCACCTTGCGCCATCAGTGAATTTCCGTGGTTCATCCAGACTCCCCAGGGATAGCTCAAGTGCCATTTTTCTTCCTATCTTCGGTGTGTGGCACAGTGCTAGTCACGAAACACGCTTTCCAGACGGGACTGTGCGTGAACGCGTGCATGAGTGAATGAGGGACAGCCCTCCAGGGCAATAATGCCACCATGCTCCCTGAAGGTCACGAGGAAGTGAGTGAGCCACGAGTGAGGACCGCCTCCCGGCCTTGTCAGGGAGGCTGGGTGTGCAGACTGGAGGCTGTGTCCTTTGCAAAGTGCTCACCACCCTGGCCAGAAGCCACAGGGCAGGCACATGGCAGGGGGAACTCTGCAGCCCTCCGTGCGCATGCCCCGTGCGAGCTCTAGGAGTGAATCTCTGAACGCGTGTGCTCGTCCATTTGCTGCTATGGGGGGGTAAAAGTTAGAAAGGTGTGAAGGGGCGAGGAAGCAGGCACAGCCATGGGGTGTGAGTGTGTGTGTGCGCTTGTGTGTGTGCTCATGTGTATGCGTGTGTATGGTGGGTCTGGTTTAAACAACTGTGAGCATCTGGTGCACTGGAGTTGGTCAGGGGAGGAGGTGGGGGAGGGGAAGGCCGTGCAGCACAGAGGTGTTTGGGACCCCCTGGGGCAGCAGGTGAAACGGGCCTGGGGCAGGTCAGGCAGGCCCCAGGGACAGGCCCATGAGTGGGAATTTCATCCTGAGAGGAGACCGGGGGCAGGTTTCGGCAAGGGCCTGACGTCAGAAAGACAGAAAGGGTGGAGGGCAGGGACAGGGGCGGGAGGGATGCAGCAGGCCTGAGGTCTCACTGATGGAGGCCTGGCTGGAACCCAGGCAAGTGACAGGCCCAAAGCAAGGCAGGCGCAGCGGGCAGGGAGGTGGGACTGGTCTGAGCCTCTGCACGGCCTCAAGGCTGAGAGAGGGGACATGTTGACAGCTGTGGCTCTAAGAATCTGCGGACATTTAGATAATGTGATGGTTCATTTTATCTGTCAACTTGGCTGGGCCAGAGAGTGTCCAGATATTTGGTCAAACATTAATCTGGGTGTTTCTGCAGGAGTATTTTTGGATGAGATTAACATTGGAGTCAGCAGACTGAGTCAAGCAGACCACCCTCCCCGGTGTGGGGTGAGCAGAACAAAGAGGCCGAGCGAGAGGGATCCTCCTACTGCTGAGCTGGGACACTGGTCTTCTCCTGCCCTTGGACCACAGTGGCAGCAGCTGCCCTCCTGGCTCTCTGGTGTGCTGACTGCAGGTCTTGGGACTGCTCAGCCTCTATAGCCATGTGAGCTGGTTGGTTCTTTCTAACACAGCTCCTCATGCACACGCACACACGCCATCCTGTTTCCCTGGAGAACCCTGGTGAATACAGACGAGTCCACAGGCAGATCAGGGTTCTGGACTCGCACAGGGCAATCTGGCTCACAGATGGACCGGCACTTCAGTGGTGCATGAAGCATGGGGAGAGGAATCGTGTGCTGGGAACTTGCAGCAGCCCTGCAGCACAGGCGCCTACAGGGCGTGGGACTCAGAGACCAGCCTGATTTTAAGCCGAGACCTGAACCAGGAAGAAGTTTCCCAGCCCAGGTAGGGGCGAGTGAGCAAGCCTGGCTCACAGGGCACAGGGGCGCCCGACCACAGCCACAGGCAGGGGAGCTGGTGTGTTGGGGGGAGCGGAGCAAAGACAGCTGGTGGAGACTGGAGAGGCGGGCAGGGGAAGGACCAGCCTTTCGGGGTGTCCTAGCACTGGCTCTCAGTGTCCCTCCACACAGAGAGCTGATGGTGGTAGGTCCACCCCAGGGAGGACGGCAGAAGCACCTTCTTCCTGGCTTCCAATCCAGAAGGGGCGTTGTCCTGGATATGACTTATGTTCTAAATATGTGAACATGATTATGCTTTCTTAGAAACCCAGTCCCCAGGCCAGACCTCTGCCCCATGGGTCCCAGGCACTGGGGTGCCTCCGCCGTGTCTTTTCTTTTCTATATTCTGATGCTTTGACATCCATAGCATTGCTGACCCTGGAGGGGACTAGTGAATTCCTAAAGGTAGCAAACTCCCCTGCAAGTTTCCTGTCATGTGAAAGCCAAGTAATCCAGGGGTGTAGCCCACTTGGGGTGTCCCACTTGGGCCACTCCCCACCTGCCCTAATCACCCCAAGGCCAGGTGCCAGACAACTACGGCAATTCTATGCCCCAGGGTCCTGAAGTTCCTCAAACCAGCCGATCCTAACCTGCGTGCCCTGTCTCGGCCATTCCTCCCCAGGAAGCCACAGCAAAGGCTCCTGCCCTGGGTCCCCTGCTGCTGCCCCAGGTCACCGTGTGGCCCCGTGTGCCTTGCCTGACTCTGCTTCCAGGGACCTGTGAGGAGAAGATGCTTCTTCCTTCCTGACAGTCATTTTCGTGCCTGCATGCCTTGCCAGCCCGATTCAAACCAACCCTGGGTGGCCCTGAAACACGTAAGCACGTGCTCACGCGTCCTTCAGGAGACCTGGTCCAGTTCATCTGCCTCCGCCTCTCTCAGCCCTCCCGGCTCTGCACAGGCCCGGGTTGAGGAAGGCCAAGGCCCTGTTGGAGAAGGCGAGGCTTTGGCCAAGGCAGCATGTCTGGGCCCAACCCTCCAGCTGCTCCCAAATGGTGACTTCCCCCCGGGCGGGACAGAGAGGCTGCAGGGCCAGGTGGTCCTGCTGGAGAGGCTGGGCGGGCATATCGTACCCCTCCCCATCTCCCCTCTCCCCTGCCGCATTGTATGCAGGATAAATCTGATTAACACAGCCACGAGAGGCCATCTTGTTGGGGCAAAGTTGCTGTGCAAGGACAAGATGCCACCAGAGCCAGAAGTGTCACCTCTTCTGCTTGGCAGTGGTGGCAGCATATGAATGGGCTCTTCTCTGGCCTGCAAAGAGAGGGACCCCTGCTCTGGCTCTACACCCGTGGAGTGCTGGGGTGGGGGCAGGAAGGCAGCAGGGGAGGAAGGAGGCGCTCCTGCTTCTAGAGCCCAGGAGTCCGAGCGCACGCCCCGCACCTGGGAGCCCCAGCTCTCATCTCCCCCATCTTGACACACACACCCAGACTTATCCTTTGGCCACGCTCTTTCCCTGCCTTCAGACAGACAGACAGACCAACAGTTTATAGATAGGAAAACAGAGACTCATCCTTTCATTCATTCATCCTTTCACCATGTTCACTGTGAACATGGTGATAACAAAGTAGAGGGAAAATGCATAGGGACTTTGCCAGTCCTGCTACATCAGAAAATTTCCTTAACTTTCTAGATTTTTCCTCTCACCTGCTGTGAAAAATATACTGATACTCACAAGATGATGTACAGGCACACCTTGGAGACATTGTGGGTTTGGTTCCAGACCAGCACTATAAAGTGAATATCACAAAAAAGCAAGTCACATGAATTTTTTGGTTTCCCAGTACATATAAAAGTTATGTTTCCACTATACTATAGTCTATTAAGTGTGCAATAGCATTATGTCTAAAAAATGTGCATACCTTAATCTAAAATGCTTTATTACTAAAAAATGCTAATGATCATCTGAGCCTTCAGTGACTCATAATCTTTTTGCTGGTGGAAGGTTTTGCCTTGATGTTGATGCTGACCAATCAGGGTGGTGGTTGCTGAAGGTTGGGGTGGCTGTGGCAATTCATTTATTCCTTCCTTCCTTCTTCTTTCTTTCTTTCTTTCTCTCTTTCTTTCAAGATAGGATCTCGCTCTGTTGCCTCGACTAGAGTGCAATGGTGTCATTATAGTTCACTGCAACCTAAACTCCTGAGTTAAGCGATCCTCTCTCCTCAGCCTTCTGAGTAGCTGGGACTACGGGCACGCGCCACCAGGCCCAGCTAATTTTTAAATTTTTTGTAGAGATGAGGTCTTACTATGTTGCTCAGGCTGCTCTCGAACTCCTGGGCTCAAGTGAGCTTCCTGCCTTGGCCTGACAAAGTGCTGGGATTACAGGCATGAGCCACATGCCTGGCTAATTTCTTAAAATACGACAACAGTGAAATTTGCCACATCGATTGACTCTTTTTCTCACAAAAGATTTCTCTGTATCATGTGATGCTGTTTGATAGCATTTCACTCACAGTAGAATTTCTTTCAAAATTAGAGTCAATCCTCCCAAGCCCTGCTGCTGCTTTATCAACTAAGTTTATGGAATATTCTAGATCCTTTGTTGTCATTTCAGCAATGTTCATGGCATCTTCACCAGGAGCAGATTCCATCTCAAGAAACCGCTTTCTTTGCTCATCCAGATGAAGCAACTCCTCATCTGTTCAAGTTTGATCTGGGGATTGCAGCAATTCAGTTACCTCTTCAGGCTACGCTTCTAATTCTAGTTCTCTTGCTATTTCCACCACACCTGCAGTTACTCTCTCCACTGAAGTCTTAAACTCCTAAAAGTCATCCATGAGGGTTGGAATTAGCTTCTTCCAAACTCTTATTAATGTTGACATTTTGACTTCTTCCCATGAATCATGAATATTCTTAATGGCATCTAGAATGATGAATCCTTTCCAGAAGGTTTGCAATCTACTTTGTCCAGATCCATCAGAGGAATCACTATCTGTGGCAGTTATGGCCTTATGAAATGTATTCCTTAAATAATAGAACTTGAAAGTGGAAACTACTCCTTAAACAATGGGCTACAGAATGGATGTTGTGTTAGCAGGCATGAAAACAACATTCATCTCCTTGTACATCTCTGTCAGAGCTCTTGGATGACCAGGTACATTGTCTATGATCAGTAATATTTTGAAAGAAATATTTTTGCTGAGCAATATGTCTTAAAGTATTCAGTAAACTGTTGTAAACAGATGTACTGTCATACAGGCATTTAAAGAGAACAGGCAGAGTAGATTTGGCATAATTCTTAAGGGTCCTAGGATTTTTGTAATGGTCAATGAGCATTGGCTTCAGCCGAAAGTCCCCAGCTACATTAGCCACTTTGAAGCTTTAAAGCTAAGCATCGACTTCCCCTTTCCAGCTATGAAAGTATTAGGTGGCATCTTCTTCTAATACAAGACTGTTCCATCTACATGGGAAATCTGGTGTTTAGTGCAGCCACCTTTTATCAACGATCAGAGCTAGATATTCTGGATAACTTGTTGCTTCGCCTTGCACTTTTATGTTATGGAAATGGCTTCCTTCTTAGACCTCACGAACCAACCTCTGCTAGCCTCAAGCTTTTCTCCTGCAGCGCCCTCACCTCTCTCAGCCTTCGTAGAATCTCAGATAGTCAGGGCCTTGCTCTGGATTAGGCTTTGGTTTACAGGGATGTTGTGGCTGGTTAGATTTTCTATCTGGACCATTAAAACTTTCTCCACATCAGCAATAAAGCTATTTTGCTTTCTTCTAATTTGTGCCTTCACTGAAGTAGCACTTTTAATTTTCTTCAAGGACTTTTCCTTTGCATTCACAACTTGGCTAACTGTTTGGTGCAAGAGGCCTGGCGTTCAGCTTATCTCAGCTTTTGAGATGCCTTCTTCACTAAACTTAGTCATTTCTAGTTTTTTATTTAAGAGACACACTACTCTTTCACTTGAACGCTTAGAGGCTATGGTAGGGTTATTCATTCAATATTGGCCTAATTTCAATATTGCTGTGTATCTGGGAATAGGGAGGCTCAAGGAGAGGGAGCAGCCAGTAAGTGGAGCAGTCAGAGCACAAGTAACATTTGTTAAGTTCGCTGTCTTAATGGGCGTGCCTCAGGGCACCCCGAAACAATTTAATAGTAATGTCAAAGATCACTGCTTACAAATCACGATAGCAGGTATAATAATAATGAAAAAGTTTGAAATACGATGAGAATTATCAAAATGTGACACAGACATGAAGTGAGGACATGCTGCTGGACAAATGACACTGATAGACTTGCTTGATGCAGGGCTGCACAGTCCCTCAATTTGTAAACAACGCAATATCCCCAATAAGGCAAAGCACGGAGCAATGAGCTCTGCCTGTATACAAAGTACCTGGCATATGCCAGATGCCCCATGCATAATACTAGTATTGGTAGTTGTTATGTGCCAACCCCAGAAACACATAGATGGATAAACCCAAATGTGTTCTAAGGAAGCTTGCATTCAGTTAAGCTTTCTGTGTCTTTCCACCAGATAACAGAACAAACATGTCTTGGAGAGACGTATGGTGGCATCTGTCCACATTCAGAAACTCCTGCAGCTGGGCCAGCCAGAGGTGCTGCCTGAGGACACTCGTTCCACACAGCCCCCCAGTCCCAAAGGCGCTCGGCCCGAGATGGGCGCCAGGGTAAGCCTGCTCTGGTGACGCTGGCCTTCTTCCACTCCCTGGCTCAGCCCAAGGCACCGCGGCTTCTCAGCGGTACCCCTAGCTCTTCCCACCCCTGGAGACCTGGGCATGCGTGGAAGGCTGAGAGAAGAGCAAGGAGTTTGATACTGGCCGTATAGTGCAAGTGTGGCCAGCGCCTGCAGAAAGAGGAGACTAAGGCGTGTCAGGGAGACGTCTGGACCGCGTCCAGAAGCCTACAGAACCGAGATGCGAGGCAGTGGCGGCATCGCTGCCTCCGGGCCCTAAATGAGCAAATGTTTGGGAGCGAGGGTGCCAGCACAAAGCTGCCTGCACTCCTGTCCCGTCCCTTCCCAGCTCAAGGCGCACATGTGCTAAGAGGCTTTTGGCTCCAGGCGGCTGGTAGACATTGGCTGACAGATTTGGGATCTGATAAGAGGCTGTTGATTTCATTCGTTTGTGCAATGTCGGAGATAAATTTTAACAGTTAAAATGGGGAAGAAAAAAAAAGCCCTAGAATTTTGCCAGCATCGCAACTCTGGCTGTTTCTTCTAACGGATTTCTTGAAACTGTCAACTGCCTGAGCTGGAGGAGCCTATTTATAAGGGGCCTTGTTGCCACGCGCCTTCAGAGGGAGCCAAGAGCTGTCAGAGGGGACGGCCGGCCCTTCAGAGCTGGGCTGCAGCGGCTCCCTCTTTCCTCTCGCGCACGGGTGGTGCCCAGGGCTCCCTCGCAGGCCTGCCCTGCGGCCCCAGCGCAGCGGGCCTGCCCAGAACCAGAGACCTCGCTGTCAGTGTCTGCAGAAACAGACACTGAAGGCAAAATTTGAACTCTGGAAAATTAAGAAAAAAATTTTTAAAAAATGTGACTTTAAAGTATTCATTGTTTTGGAAGTCGCTGAGACCTGCATCATGCAGCCCAGAAGAATTACTGCGTCTGTGATGTGAGGGGTGGGGCCGATGGCCTCTACAACCAATTTGCCCTGTGTCTTGACTTCTCCGAGACTTGCATTTGTTTAGCACTGATCCCATTTCAAAGTGCTACCGGGAGATCAGGCAAGAATGATCTCTTATATCCAGAAAGCTCTATACGGTTTCAACGTGTTTCCAAAACAGCCCATCTGACCCTGACACCCTCCAGGATGGTAGGCACCACAGGGCATTTGCACCAGCTCAGAGATGAAGATAAGACCATAGGGCTATACACAGAAGGCCTCCTGACTCTGAACCTGAAGCTCTTTCTGCTGCGTTCCGATATCCTCCTCCTAAGTGAGCAGTGGTCCAGGCTCCCTCCCCAGAGTGGATGTCGCTTCCGGCACCAGCTGCAGCCCACAGCCCGGCCAGCCCAGCTGACGCCTCGAAGGCTGTGTGTGAGTGCTGCCTGCACCACGGGAACTCACTGGTCTGCAAAATAGCTCAGAACTTGTGCCTTTGAACCCTGTATGTGGACCACTGTGACCTAAAGGTGCCATGCATAGAACGAACATCCCGCAGGGGCGAGTCACCCCTCAGCCTCTCAGGACGACCCCTCCCTGTTCTGACACTGACCTTGGAATGGCCAGCTGGGACCCGTTAAGGAATGGTTCAGGCTTGAGAAATGCATGGCCTCCTTCACAAGGGACACATTCAAAGTCTTGAAATTGGACCCAGAGAGCATGGTTTCTCAAGAACTAACGCTCCCAAAGCAGTTTTGAGGAGAGAGGGATAGAGGCTGAAGTTTTAGCATGGATTTTCACATGGATTGTTTACCTTTGCTCTTTGGATGTGTGCGAACACCAACAGTTGATGGGGGGCCGTGGGGACTCAGCTGCACACACTCAACCTCTGCCCCAGGTGTGGGGGGTGGTTTGGCTCTGATAGTGTGTCTCCCGCACACGGCCGGGGCGGGGCCTGCTGGAGACACGCCCCTCCCGCAGCAGGCCCCACCCCAGAGCTGCACTAGAAACCACTGTGCTGGAGGGAAGGGTGAGCAGGCTTCCCTCCTCGCCCACTTCTCCCTGTGTCCAGCTGTTTCCTGTCGTGCCCGCTCTCAGGAACAGGGGTGACAAAGCGACCCACACAGTGTACACGCACACTCTTAGGGACATCTGCACGTAAAGGCTGGGAGGGGCGGGCTGGAACTCTAGGCAGCGCTGAGCTAGGGGGTGCTCCTTTTGGCTGAGGGATTCCCAGCGTCTCTGGAGTCCTGCTCTTCCAAGTCCTCCCTGAGAGCTGGCCACCAGCCCGGTCTCGAGGTTAGCTGGGGAAAAGTTTATGTCAGCACTTTCCTCAAAAGGCACTTCTTGTGGCACATCAGCAGCGACAGGCTGTAATTATTTTCTTCTGTCAATACATACATGATTAGAATCTTTAGAAGGTGTTTCTCTCTTCTGTTTCACTAATCAAAAGCTCGATGCAGTGAATCATGTGAGAAGACTCTTGCCCATGTTAAGATGTGCAATTGTTTCTGGCTGCGTGCAGTGTACTTCATTGATGGCACCCGACAAGCTGGAGCCCTCTAAGCCCCACTCCTTTGAGGAGTCTGGGAGGGAAGCTGTGTCGAGGAGGGGAGATTCTCAGTGTGGTGGGGGCCGACTCAGGGCGGGGAGGCCCAGCAGCTGAAGGCTCTCTCTTCCTCTGCTGCTGTAGCTGGGGCTGGCGGTCCAGGGGGGGTTACTCCTTGGAGACCATGTGCAGCGTGAAGCCCGTGGTCCTGTTGCTGTTGCCAAATTCATTGCCATGCCAGGAAAGGAGCCTAGCAAAGTGGTTGTCTAGGGCAATGGCAGCCCCAGCACTGAGGTGGAAGAGTGGGTGTCACTGTTAAAGCCATAGGTGGCAACCTGGTGCTCAGATAGCTCAGCATACCTTGCAGGGGCCCTGTGATGCCTGCTTCACCACCTTCTTGGTGCCGTCATATTTAGAAGCTCTCTCCAGGTGGCAGAGGCCATGCCCATGAGCTCCCCATTTAGCTCAGGGGTAACCATGCCCACAGCCTTGGGAGCACCAAGGAATGATGTTCTGGGCAGCTCCATGGCTGTCACTCCACAGTTTCCTAGAAGGGGCATCTGTGGTCCTTGGGTGGCAGTGACAGCATGGCCTGTGGTCTGGATGACCTTGGCCAAGGGGGCCAAGCGTTTGGTGATGTGGGAGGCATCGTACTTCTCAAGGTTCATCACGAGCAGGGGACATCCACAGAAGAGGCAGAGATGACGACACTTTTGGCTCCACCCTTTGAGCGAGCCCAGCCTTCTCTGTGGTGCTGAAGACACCAGTGGACCCCACAGCATGCTCAGCCCCAGCTTCGCCCCCTTGACGCTGGCAGGGTGTTGCCCCTGGACGAGGGAGGTGGGCTTCCCATCGATGACAAGCTTCCGTTCTCTCCCCTGACTCTGCCATCGAACTCACCGTGAGTGGCTCATGCTGGAACATGTAGACCATTGCATTGAGGTCAATAAAAGGGTCATCGTGCCAAGAATACCCACTTTACCAGAGTTAAAAGCACCTCTGGTGACCAGGTGCTAAATGTGGCCAAATCCAATTACTCAGACTTTCACTGTAGTGTCTCTAATGAGGCTGGGCTGCACAAGAAGACGTGGCTTTCTCTCCAACAGGAAAAGAACAAAGCCCTCACTTTTTATTTCTTAGAGACATTGCTTTCTGAGCAGTTTTAAGTTCAATTAGCAAAATTGAGTGGAGCATACAGCGTCCCCATGTGCCCTCTGTCCCCATGCATGCACAGCCTCCCTCATGACCAACATCCTGCTTCAGAGTGTTCCGTTGTTGCAGTGGATGAACCTACATGGGCACTCACTGTCTGCCAGAGTCCATAGTTCACCCTGGGCTGCTCTTGGTGTTGTGCACTCCGTGGCTTTGAATGAGTGCAACACCATGTTTCTGCTGTTAGAGCATCGCAGAGTCATCTCACTGCCCCTGATCCTCTATTCTCTGCCTATTCCTGCCCCATGAATCTCTGGAAACCATTGATATTTTAACTGTCTCCACAGTTCTGCCTTTTCTAGAATGTTATATGGTTGGTTTGTAGCCTTTTCAGATTGGCTGTTTTCATTTAGTGATATGCATTTAAGGCCTTTTCATGGCCTGAATAGCTCATTTCTTTTGAGCTTTGAGTAATATTCCATTGTTTGGGTGTATCACAGCTTATTCATTTACTTGCTGAAGGACGTCTTGGTTGTTTCCAAGTTTTGACAAGTGTTAATAAAGCTCCTATAAATGTCTGTGTGCAGGTTTTTGTGTGGACATAAATTTTCGACTACTTTGTGTAAATAATAAGGAATGTGGCCACTGGAAGTTGTGCAACTTTTATTGTGGATTAGTGGCTCCCAGAACTGGCAGCCCATTGAAATCACCTGATGGGCATTTTATTTATTTTTTGAGACAAGATCTCACTCTGTCACCCAGGCTAGAGTGCGATGGCATCAACATATTAATAGCTCACTGTAACCTTGAACTCCTGGGCTCAAGCAATCCTCCTGTCTCAGCTTCCTGAGCAGCTGGGACTACAGGCATGCGCCACCATGCCCGGCTAATTTTTTTCTATTTTTGGTAGAGACGGGATCTCACTCTTGCTCAGGCTGATCTCAAACTCCTGACCTCAAGTGACCCTCTTGCCTTGGTCTGGTGAGCATTTAAAAAATCCCTGTGCCCACTGGCCTCAGTGGTCGGTGGGGCTGGCACCTCAGTGTTAGCCCATCGGCCGCCCTTGGGTGCAGCCAGTGTTAGGATCAACAATTCAGATGCTGATGCCAGATTCTCCCATTTCTGCAGGTTTCTGTCAGTTCCTCTACCTAGAGAGAGGTAAGACTTTGAGAGTGATAGGGAAATGGTTAAATGACCCAGTGTTTGTTATGTTTTATGAAACATTTCTACTAGTGGTTTTCATTTGACCAAAAATCAATTTCATTTTTCTAAAACGTCTCTTATATAAAGTTAACAGCTTCCCTTTTTCACTCCCTTTGACTGACACCAGGCCCCAGAAGGTGTCCTTTTAGTGATTCCAGCAACCCTGGGCCTACCCAGGCCACTGTGGGGCCCTGACCAATTTTGACGTCTCCCAGTTCCCAGGGCGACAGTTCTCTGCGAGGAGCATGGACCTGCTGGGTCCAGGCAGGGAATATGGTCCAGCTCCCTCCCCTCTGGGTGGCCCCTCACACCTGGCCAGCTCCTCATGGCTAATAGAGAGTGTGGGCGCCTGTCACTGTCCGGGGCAGTGTGGAGACCACAGGATGTCTGAGGCAGAAGGGTCCTCAGGGGTCTCCAGGCCAGTGGTATACGTGCTTATGTTTAATTAAGCAGTGGAACATCCTTCGAATACACGTCAAATAGGTCAAAGCTGAGTGGCTCTCAGTGGCTGGTGGCTGGAGGCTCACCCCTTCCCCCCTGCGATGTCCCCTCCTTGGCAACCTGGTGGCTCAGGCACCTCCGAGAAACTCTGAGTTCCACAGGGCACATGTTGAGCTCTTATTTTGTACAGATGAGATACGGGTAGGGGGTGGTCAGCAACCGAGAGGAGAACCCCCATCCCACAGGGTTCAGTGGGGCCAGCCCCACAGTCTGATGTGAAGGGCATCCTGGGGGCATGTCTGTTGTGCCAGGTGCTGCCGGCTGCTCTTGCCTGGCACAGGTGTCTCCCCGAGCCCCACCCAGCCCACCTTGTTGTCCTTGTGCTCTGGCCCCACCCTGCTCTCCCACTGCACCTCCACCTGCCCCCCTCCCTGGGGCACCCCTCCCTCCGATGCCAGGTCTAACCTACAAATACATTAGATGTCCCCATGTTGGGGGATGTTACTGTCCTTGAAAGCCAGACTCTGGGCATTCGGGCCGTCCCAGGCTCCCCCTGCCCTAGTGCAGCCTGCGGCCACCAGATTCAGACCTGAGAGGAGAGCAGGTACCAGGGCAGCCGCCCAGGGGCCTTCTCCCAGTGGGAGCGAGGACAGAGGGAGGGTCTGAGGGTGAAAGAGGGGACCCTTTCTCGGACATTCCTTCCTCCCCCTGTCCATCTGTCTGCTTTCTTTTTTCTTTCCCCCCTTTTGTTGTGTTGACTCTCCAGAGAGCCTTCCCAGAGCTGGAAAGTGGTGTCATTGAAACCAAGCCGGAAATGCGCGGAAGTCACTCAGAGAAGCCCTTTGGGACCAGCGTTTGGCCTGGTGGGCAGGTGCTCCAGGCCCGAACATGGTGGGACCTGGGAGTAAGTACATGGTACTTGTGGTAGTAGTAAAGAAGCGAAATGACACTTCCACACACAATTCCTTTCTCCTCACCCTTCAGACATCCTTGAAGGGTGCAGGGTACAGAATCTTTGAAGTGGCGATGATGAAATGTTCGGTGCTGAGCTTTCTGCTCTGACCGGGGAAAAGGCGATAGAGGAACTTCATGGATGCTTCGCAGAGTTTGTTGACCCTGGGTGCTGCAGGGACCCTGGCAGGAGGGGAGGCCCCAGGAATAACACATTACTCGCCCTCTACAAGGGGACCCGGGGCCCAGGAACTCAGAAAACACTGTGAGTGCTTCTTACTCCTGGCTGCAAGGGAAGAGGAGGGACCTGGGGAGGGCTGTGACAGGGCAGGGGAGACCAAAGGACCCTTAAAGGTGTGCGGCTGGAGTCACTGGGGCTCATTCATAGTGAGGGTGTCTGCCACAAAGAGCTTTAAAAGAGGCAGGGAGTCACGCAACTCAATAATGGGAAAACAAACATCCCAATTAAAATGCGGGCAGAGGACTTGACCAGATATTCCCTGAGTAAGGCGTGTAGATAACCATTAATCACATGGAGAGAGGCTCAGCATCACTATCAGGAGGGAGATGCAAATCAAAACTACAAGGAGATACCACCTCACACCCATTAGGATGGCTAGTATTTTAAAAAGAAAGGAAATAAGTGTCGGTGAGGGTATGGAGAAATTGGAACCCCTGTGCACTGTTGGTGGGAATGCAAAATAGTGCAACCACTGTGGAAAACAGTATTGAGGTTTCTCCAAAAATTGAAAACAGAATCACCATAAAATCCAGCAATCCTATTTCTGGGTATATACCCAAGGGAGTTGGAAGCAGAGTCTCAAACAGGTATTTGTATGCCTGTGTGCACAGGAGCATTATTCACGGTAGTCAAAGATGGAAGCAACCCGAGTGTCCACTGAAGGGTGAGCACACAAACACAATATGGCGCACACACACGATGGAGTGTTGTCCAGCTTAGAAAGGAAAGAAGTTCTGTCACGCTACGACACGAATGAACCTTGAGAACATTATGCTCCGTGAAATAAACGCAGCACAAAAAGACAAATAGCATATGATTCCTGTAGCGATAAAATTTATAGACAGTAGAATGGTGGTTGCGGGGGCTGGAGAGAGGGGGGACGAGGAGGCAGTGTTTAATGGGAACACAGTTTCAGGTTTGGAAAATGAGAAACTTCAGGGGAGGGATGGTGGTGATGGCTGCACAACAGTGTGAACATACTTAATGCCATGCTTAAAAATGGGTAAGATGGTAAAGTTTGTATTATGAATAAAATACAAACATAGTCTCACACACACACACACACACACACACACACACACACACACACTGGTAACAATAAAGATAGGCAGGGAAGGAAGGAGGCGACCGAATCTGCATCTCAGAAACCGGCCTAGAGCAGGAGCCCAGGAGAGGGAGCCTGCCGGAGCGGCCCCCACAGGCGGGTGCTGCAGGGGTCCTGCCCCCAGGGCTGCATGTAGGTGCCAAGGGCTTGGTTCCTTGGGGCTGGCAGGAGCCCACCCCTCAGGCAGGGCCTGGCAGAACCAGAGCAGCAGAGGTTTCCAGCAAATGTTCCCGCGACCTGAGGTCCGTGGCCTCCCCAGCTGGGGGGTTTAGAGAGGAATATCAGACAGCTCTAGGGCCCCCTGGGCGCCCAGAGTGAGCACTGAGTCTCGGATCAGCTTCCTCCTCCATCTGAGGAGAAGGCCGAAAGCTCTGTCAAAGGGGTCCTAGCTCTGGGGGGCAGCGTGGGGAATCTGGGGGCAGGGAAGAGTGTGTCCACCAGCAGCCGCTGGCCCGCGTGTACACTGCCATGACTGGAGGTCCCAGGTGAGAGGTTTCTTGAGCTCAGTGGCAGCCACCAAACCCGCATCTCTGACTAAGGCTGGGTTTGGAGGAGGAGCCCAGGGCAGTAAGAGAAACGCAGTCACAGTGGATAAGATGATCACACGTCCGTGCCTTTATCCAGCCTCAGCCCTGTAGCAGACACTACGGCAACGCGGCGCCCCGTGTTCCTGCCGTTGGCCGGCACTTCTGTGCGCAGCACCGCTTCCCTCTCTGCTTCCACTCCTCACTTCATGCAGAAACTCCACGATTTCTAACTCTCTTGGCTGTGTCTTCTGTCTTCTGCCCCAAACTTTTCCTGGGACTTCATGTCAGACTCTATCTTCCCAATATTGATCTCTGGCTCCTCCCTTCCTTGGCCCACCTGGCCTGGCTCTGGTCCCTGGGTCCCTGTGTGCCCCTGCCCAGGTGCCGTGGCCTGCAAGAGGAACCGACTGTGGGCAGGTGGGTGTTCAGGCCTGCCTGCAGCACGTGGCTTCAAAAGGCATCTGCCCCCGAATCCCCCGCAGTCCCCTGCAGAGAGCCACCCTGCCCCCAGCCGGCTGGAGAGGAGGTGTCAAGGGGACACCGCCCCTGGTGTCACAGTCCTCGAGGCTTACTGGCCTGGTGATGAGCAACAGCGCCGCGTGCTATGTGCTCTCGGGATGTGGAAGGAAACAAGCCCAGCGTTGGGGCATTTCCCCAACTCCCCGCAGGCCAGTGCTCAAGGTCCAGCAATACTGGGCTACAAGCCACCACTGTCCCTCCCAGTGTCGCTCCCTGAGCAGAAGAGAGCAGTGGGCTCCACCCCCTGCCACTGGCACCTTTTGTTGGAGCGAGGCTCATGGAGCCCTGGACTAGCGTGCACTAACTAAGCCTTGAAGCACACCTAGGAAACGCACACAGAGCAGTGCCCGGCTTGGAGTCCTGGTGGAGAAGGTGACACTGAGCACTAATTTCTGCACCTAATGCACATGACTCAACCCCGGACTCAGCCCAGCCACCCTTAACCAGCGTTTCTACAGCTCAGTGTCTGCAGGGCCAGCGCGTTGTTCCTGCGAAGGGACCGTCCCCGCCACAGAGTTCAGACTCACTGCCCTCAGCTGCGGCGGCGAGGAGAAGGAAGTTCTTTTAAGGCTAAAACAACCACAACTCAAACAACTTAATAGCAAGAAAATAAATACAGATGGTCTCTGACTTATAATAGTTTGACTTACGATTTTTCAACTTTACCATGGTGCCCAACCAACAATATTCAATGAATTACATGAGATGTTTAACATTTTATTATATAATAAAATAGGCTTTGTGTTAGGTGATTTTGCCCAACTGTATGCTAATATAAGTGTTCTAAGCACGGTAAGCTAGGCTAGGCTATGATGTTTGGTGTTAGGTTAGGTGTGTTAAGTGCCATTTTCGACTTAACCATATTTTCAGCTTACAATGGGTTTATTGGGATGCAACCCATAATAAGTTGAGGGGCATCTGTAACCCAATTAAAAAATGGGCAGAGGACCTCAATAGACATTTCTTAAAAGAAGACATACAAATGGCCAGCAGGTATATGAAATAATGTTCAATGTCACCAATCATCAGGGAATTGAACATTAAAACCACAATGAGATATCATCTCACACCTGTTGGAATGATTATTATCAAAAAGACAAAAGATTACAAGTGCTGGCAGGAATCTGCACTCCCTCACTCCCATGGTTCTTGTAAGCAGCCTTGCACTATTGCTGAGACTATGACTTGGTAAAGTCATTATGGAAAAAAATAAGGAGGTTTCTCAAAAAATTAAAAATAGAATTACCATATGATTCAGCAATCCCACTTCTGGGTATACATCCAAAGGAAATGAAATCAATCTGTTGAAGAGGTACCTGCACTCCCGTGTTCACTGCAGCGCTATTCACAATTGCAAGATACAGAATCAACCTAAGTGCCCATCAACAGATGAATGGATAAGAAAGTGTGGTCTATGTGCACAATGGAATAATATTCAGCCTTTAAAAAGATGGAAATCCTGTCGTTTGCAGCAACACTGATGAACCTGAAGGAATGTTAAGTGAAAGAAGCCAGGCACGGAAAGACAAATGCTGCATGATCTCACTTACACGTGGAATCTAAAAAAGTTGAACTCACAGAAACAGAGAACAGAATGGTGGTGGCGAGGGGCTGCCGGGTGGGGAGGGTTAGGGAGATATTGGTCAAAAATTAAAAAATGTCGGTTAGGAGGAATAAGTTCAAGAGATCTATTGTACAACATGATGACTATAGTTAATAACAATGTACCGTATACTTGCAAATTACTAAGACAGATTTTAAGTGCTCTTGTCATAAATGATAAGTATGCGAGGTAATGCATATGCTAGTTGTCTTGATTTAGCCATTCCACAATGTATTACATATCAAAACATTGCATTGTATACCATAAATATATACAATTTATTTGTCAATTTAAAAAGTTATGGATTTTATTCAATCTAGACAAAAGCAAGATATCTGAGAGAACAAACCAACACCAGCCACCACCACCGCCATGTTGAGCCCATGCATGGCCAGACATGGGCTGGGCATGCCGCTGTGTCTGGTCTCACCCTGTCCCCTTGCCTGCAGGCACCTCTACTCCATGACGAGGGAACAGGGGCTCAGCCAGCACGACCCATGTCTTCCCAGTCCTCCCCACCCGGCAGCCCCTGGTCATCACCATTCCGTCTCTGGTTCTGAGTTCGACTTTTTCAGACTCCACACACAAGAGAGACCATGCGGCATTTGTCTTTCCGTGACTGGCTTCTTTCGCTTAACATTCCTTTAGGTTCATTGATGTTATCGCAAATGACAGAGTCAGAGCGCCCAGTGTCCTCCCAGACTCCACCAGCCGGGAAGTGCAGAGGGCAGCGGGGCCTGGGCAGGACCAAGGCCTCTGGGGGAGGCCCGTGGCCTCTAGAAAGTAGGACAGGCTCAGGAACTAGACGTCCGGCAGCTGAAGGACAAAGCCCCCGTGAAGCCACCCTCTGGGTTTGGGAATGTCAAGAACTTCAGACCAAATGAATGAAGCCTGCAGATGGAAGAGGAAGGCATGGAAGCTGCTCTTTGGCAGGCTAACAGGAATTTGGCGAGGGTGGATAGGCTGAGCGTTCTCAGTGATGAGACGCGGCAGCGGCGGTAATGAAATATTTATGAATGGGAGAGGATGCTGCTTTCTGCAGTGCAGCACAGGGAAAGCGAAATTTCAAGAATACTGTAATAGCAAAACCCTCCATTAATTATCGGAAGCAAGCTGTAATGCCAGTTCCTATGGCAACAGGGTCCCCAATGGATTTTGTGCCTTTTTTTAAAGCTGCTCCCATTTACTATGGTACATTGCATTTGTTTTCCACCGGCGGTTTGTGCTTGTCCTTCGCAAATGAATTCTTCCTGTCCTCACAGTGGCTGCCGCAGAGACCGACAGGCCGGGGCCTGGGGAAAGTTAAAAATTATGCAACTTTAAGCTAAATGCTTTGTAAGGACACCGATGGCTACTGGTAGCACCTTCACTTCTGAGGGGGAAAGGCAGAGAGGATGGCAAGAGGTGCAGAAGGGAGCAACTAGGGCACATGGGTAATCAAGGGGCATCTGTTCCAGTCCCAGGCCCCATGGTCTGTGCAATCCAGGCTTGCACCAGGGGAGAGTCCTTGAACCCAGCTGGGCTCTAAAGCAGCTGCCTGCTGCAGCCACTGGGAATCTAATACTTGAGCATAAAGCTCAGACAGGGAGCTCTCTGGGGGAGGGATGTTGGAAAGAACAGTAGCTTGGTTCCCAAGGGAGCTGGCTGCACCTCTGGCGAAAGCAGTGCAGCCCTCTTCACCCTGGGACCCCCCCCTGCACCCCTCCATTACACATTTCCTTCCTCCCTGGTGGAGACGGGGTTTAATTTTGGTGGCATTTTGAATGCAATTCTTCCAGGGGAGGCATTCCTGTGATTGCCCAGCCGTGGACTGCTATTGCTAGAAATATTCTGTCCCTGGCCATGGGAGAGCCTCAGAGCCACTCTGGGGTGTGGTCAGAGCGGCTCACAGCACTGACGACCCGCCTCCCGCCTACAGCTCCGTGGTGGGCAGCCTGCCCCTCATCCCGGAAGGAGCGCCTGGGCACTTCCCCCCACGGCTGCCGCTTGTGGCCTAGGAGGTGTCTGGTCTCTTTGGGGCCTCATGAGGCGTGTGTGCGTCCTGCTGAAGGGCACGGGACAGGGAGTCTGCCTTGCCGGGGGCCAGTACAGTGCACAGGGCTATTCCAAGTCGAAAGTAAATTTCTGCTGCTGCAGAATTATTTTTCTGATCCTACTATGCTTCGTAATTGCCAAAGGGACTCACGAGCCTTTGTCAGTAGAACTGGGAAGATGTCAGAAGAGGGAAAAAATCAAAGGTGCGTGTGTGTTTCCGCTTGTGGAATTCCACCTGGAGCCGCGGGAGTATGGCTTCCGAGTGGGGCAGGGGCTGTGCCCAGAAATGCCCCCGCGGGCTCCCTCTTAGACTTCGCCCTGCAGACTGACCTTCAGACGCAGGCCACCTTCTCCCCGGCACAGGGGACTGGGGGCTCGTTGATAAGCAGGTTACCCGTGACCACTCCCTCCGTACCTCTCCGGGCTGTGCCCTGTGGTCGGGCCCGGGGCTCTGCACGGGGGTGGGGTTGGGGGTGGGGGTCTCTCCCTCATGTGCGATGGGGGTCCGGGGTCCAGGAGGGCAAGTCGCCGACCAGGCCGCACAGCTCCTCAGAGGCAGAGCGGAGAGCAGAGCCTCTTCTGTCTGACCCCACAGCCTGGGCCAGACGCCGCGCTCCGCGGCCTCTTGCAGGCGGGCAGGTCCCGCGGCAGCCAGGCCTAGCACAGCGCCAGGCGCTGCGGCTCCGATCGAAGCCCCAGTGCCCAGAGGGCATGCCATAAACTGCTGGCTGTGCAAGGAGAAAACATCAGAAACCCCAGCTAGGGTTTCCTCTTATCCTTATAAAATGCCAACTTTTGTGTCTGCTTTGTGATGTTTTTATTAGCTCAGTAGCACATGTATAGAATCTATAAATCGGTAGTCATCCACATTGCGTAATACATGCTCTAATTAATTTTACTGACACTGGAAGTGAGCAAGTAGTTTAGAGTTCAGCGTTTGGAATAGTGACCAGTGTCCACCCAGGGCTCCTCGGGGGCCGGGAGGGTGAGCGGCCTTGGTCTTTCCCTTTCCCTTGCAGCCTGTTTGTTCTCTGGTGTCCTTCTAGCCCCCCAGCACTGACCTCACTCCTCCGTGCACTGCTAGAAAAGGAAGCTTGCTTTTGCTAGACCTAGGTGTACAGGGGGCCCTGCACTCTCGGGGGCTGGGACGTGTGCTCTGTGCTGTTTGCCGTCCCTGGGGCTGTCCGGCCACTGGGGCGTTGCTGGGGCACAGGGAGGAGGAGGATGGGTGGGGAAGAGGGAGTGCAGGCCCACACACTTAGGCCCCACCGCTACCTGCGGAAAGCCCTGTTGGAAGCCACTGCCTAGGGAGCTTCCCTGAGGAGTCTGGGGACCCGGGGGTGGGGCGTGGCGTGTGAAACGGGCGCGGAGCCCCTCCGTGTCCTCCTCGGGCCAGAGTCACGTCCGCCCACACATTCCTCAGAAGCAGAGGGGACCCTATCCTTCCCCATCAGCAGCCTTCGGAGTCTGATAACATGCCCCAATTTCATCTGTGAAATGAAGATGACGCTAACAAGACCTTATCTGCAGGGTAGTATAGGAAGTTGACAAAAGTCCATCTCCTGAAAACTGCATCCAGCAGATCACAGGATCATGAAATAAGCACAGTGCTTGGCATACAGTTGGCGCTCATCAGTGCTGGTTCCTTTCACTCTCTGCCACTTGCTGGCTATGTGTCTCAACCCCCCAGTGCTGCAGTGTCTTCACTTGGAAAATGACAGACAAAACGAACAGGCGCGTTCACTCCATTAGAATGACACTGGGGGCGCCGGCCGGGCAGGCAGCAGAGCGGGGTGGGCACCCACAGCTGGGGCTCCTCCTCGCTCCCTCCCGCATGCCCCTGCGCGGTTACCTGGGGCCACCTAGCTGGCCCTTTCAAGTCTCAGTTTCCTCATTTGTAAGATGGAGAGAGTAATAACACTTATCTTGTATCCCACCAGACTTTTAGGAGGACTAATGGGACAATATGAAATGCTCAGCACAGAACATAGCCCATAGTCCGTGCTCAATAAATGTCAGCCCCTGGTAGCAGTAGAGCCACCATCATTGTGGCACTGACCTTTCCAGGCTCTTGTGAAGGTCTCACTTAACTGTCACACTAGCCCTGCAGAGCTGACACTTGCACAGGTGAGGAAACTAAGGCTCAGAGAGGCTGAGCAACTTCACCAGAACAGTTGCCCAGAGCACGGCGACAGAGCTGTCTTCTTGCGTCCCTAGCCCGGGCTCGCTCTCCTACACTAACTGCCTGGCCCCACGCTGCCCGGCCCTGGGCTGACTGCTGTGTTATCTGCCTCAACCACAGGCGCGCTGGCAGCAACGGGGCCACAGGGAGCGCAGAGCTGCGTTCTCCTGGGGCGGCTCTCTGGCTGCTGTGGGCTGCCTTGCACCCTAGCATCACAGAGCTCTGCGCTTGCTCTTGCCACCTGCACCCGCGAGGCTGCAGGACGGCGCCGGGCAGCAGGACGGGCGGCGGGGGGGGTAGCCTTCGCTCTGGCCAGACAAGTTGTTTATCTGCAACAGCCAATTCTCCAAGCGGAGTCCTCCCCAGGAACTCAGGGAGGAAAATGGCCCCCTTCTTGGGGTTTTCTTAGCTGTGCTTTGATTTTTCTGCTTTTGCAGGAAAGACATGACCTGGCCAGGGGCCCCTGGAAGCTGTACCCGACCCCAGACAGCCTGACGACCCTGAGCAGCCACTCACGGCCATGTGGGTCCCTCGGCCGCGAGGCTGCTCCTGGGGGAGGAGATGCCTTTCTGTGTGGGCGGGGCCCAGGGAGCCGGGCAGCCGCCGGAACGGTGCGCTCTGTGGGCCAGCCTGGGTGGTGTCCAGCCTGTGCAGTGGCCTTCCGTGGGCCTGGCCAGGACGTCTCGCTCACTGTTCCACATCTGTGTGCTAGAAGGCTGTGTGTGCACAAAGGAATCACAAGCACATGTGGCCGAAAACTCAGCACTTGTCCTCGAGGCCACATCAGAAGAACGAGAACAAGTGATTTGAGGAGAAGGAAAGAGAAATATCTTACTTGCTGGCAATGGAGGAAAATGCTAGACCTTCTCGTCTCAAAACCCAAATTTCCTGAACGTAAGCAGAAACACAGAGCTTTTAAAGGGAGGCCCCTCAGTTCTAGGCCATCATGGTTAACTATTCTAACTGTCTCGTCTCTGCCAGAGACAAAGCCTGTCACCTCCACCAGCTGCCCACCCGGGGCTGGCACTGCCTGGGGTGCAAGAACAAAGGGCCTTCTCCCTGCTCCTGCCAGCCATGGCCTGGGGTGGGGACAAAAGAGATGAAATATTTGTGCTGGTTTGTTTTTATTTCAGGCTCTTCGCTGTTACATATTCCTGTCTCTCAATTTTACACGTCCATGTCCATGAGAGGGAGGTGACTACTCTGTTACACAGGTCTCTGAGCCGACACTTGTGTAAAACCAGCCCCAAGGGCTTGGCTGAATCAAAACCCAAGGAGGACAAGTCAGGAGCCCCCAAGAGACCAGGGAGGGAGAGAGCAACAACATCAGAGCTGCATGAGGGGAGCAGCAAGAGCAGAGGCCTCAAATGCTGTGTGACTTTGTCATTTGATTTAACCTCTCTCAGCCTCAACTTCTCATCTATGAAGTGGCAATAAGATTATTTTGCAAATTTTTTCCTGAGACTCATAAATGACATATGCAAAGCTGTCAGCTCATGGTCTGCCTTATAATTCAGGGTTCCGCGTAGAGGTGGCTGCAGGTGCTGCCAGCTGTGGCATGGCACAAAGGTTACAGGGTGGGTCCCCAGGCCACAGGGAGCTCTGCACGGCCAGCACTCAGAGCTCCCTTACCGGGGAGGGAGTCCCCAAGTCTCGCAGGCTGCATGGGCAGCACAGCTGGGAGGCCCAGTGTCCAGGTCCCAGAGCCAAGCAAACCTCCAGGCTCAGTTGTGTGGCTTTAAGGACGTTACTGAGCCCCTGTGGGCTGGGGCTGGTGCTAATAGTGGTACCCCTACATACAGAGGTTGACAAGCGTCGCTGAAACAGAGACTTAGATAAAGGGCTCTCAAACAGCCAGCTCTTATTTTTAATAATAATAATTGGAATCTGCCAAAGTGTGAACAGCCCCAAGAGGAGGAAATCATGAAGATTTGTTGCAGGGAGATCAGGCGACAGCTCACTGTGGTAACAGAGCACAGGAGAAGGGCCTGCCTCGCGGGACCAGTGACAGGTGGGGAGACACAGGGCAGCTTAGGAGGACGAGACTCCTTTTCTTGTTCGATCAATTTTCCGAGTCAACAACCAGACGTGTGTCAGGCTCTGACCCCCGACCACAGCTTCCCTTAAAGGGGCCTTTATTGAGGTGTCTCGTGGAGGCCAGGGAAGACCTGGAAACCTCTGTCCCATCATCGAGGGGAGACCTTGGGGCCCCACGTGTCCCCCTGCCTGTCCCCCTGCCTGCCCGTGTCCCCAGCCTGGAGAACTCAGCGTTCGCAGAGCTGCTAATGAGATCAGCCACCTGCCTGTGCCCCCAAGAAGACACCCTGTCTGTCCCGGTCTGGCTCCACAGTTGGACTTGGGGCAAGTCGCCTGCCGGGCGTTTGCTGTCCAGAGGCCGAGCGGAGTCATTTATCCACCCAGGGCAGCATGTTAAGACAGGAAGTGAAAAATTGTGTCCACGTTAAATGAGCTGTTGGAATCGGGGAGGGGTGGGGGGGGAAGAGGAGGGGGGAAGAGGATCACCGAGGTTCGCCTCTGCGGGTTTAACGGGAAAATGAGATATTTCCCAGGCAATTGCTTTTAAGTGACTATTGAAATTAATTCCTCGTTCCGGCAGCTCATCTTTGTTAGAGCATTTGCCTCTCAGAGGGAGCAAGAAAATGAGGAGAAAAAAATTAGAAACCTGAAATGAGCACAGCGTAGCTGCAGAAAGGACTGAAGACAGCGGACTTGGAGCCCCAGGGCGCTGTGGGGTGTGGTGGCTCTCGCATGGAGGGAGGGGCTGAGCACTGAGGGGCCCTGGTGGCCCGCTGTCTCTTCTCTGCGCCCTCCCCAGGCCTGGTGGGATCGTGGAGGAGTGCGACTCAGGGCCACTGGTTGGGCCGGCTGTGGGCTCCCTGCCCTCCCCAGGTGGCAGTGAGGCTTGGGGCCACACCTGGCCACTCACAGGCTTTGTGGCCATGGTCACAGTTCCTCGGTTTCCCGGCTGTCACGATTTCACGGAGACGTTAGGCCCCCCCCTTGTGGCCCCACCTGTGAGTGACTCCTACCTGCCAGGCACAGTCCCCTGAGGAGGGGCCTAGTGTCACGCTGCAACATCACAGCTGGGATTCATGCCGGGGAGAGTGTTTTGAGCCCCAGTTTAAGGTTATGCCTGGATCCTTGAGTTTGCTTGATGAGAATTTCTCTGAGCTGAAACATACGCCTTGCTTTACTTGAGGCCTGAAAATACTTGTGTTTATTCTTTGATTTGGGGGGAAATTGCATTTTTTTTTTTTTTTTGCTCTGTGTGTGTGTGTGTATAATTGAGACAGATAAAATAGATGTTTTAAACTCTTGATACATTTTGCCAAATTGCTTTTGAGAAAATGTGTTCTCATTGGAATTTTTGGCATCAGTGAATGAGAATGTTTATCTCACAATATCTTCACCAACTTTATATATTATGTTTTTTAAATTTTTGCTAATTTTATCATGGGAAAATGGTTGTGAATAGGAACTTGTAAAAACATAATTTTGGCTATTGTGAAAAATAAATATTTGTGTTTGTTTCCTAAAAATGAGAGTCGAACCCCAAAATGCCTTCGACATTGTCAAAAGCATCACCAGCCAGCCCCTCCTCAAGCAAACTTGAGTATTCATTCTCCGGTGAGCTCCGGGAGGAGAACCCTCTCGGGGTTCCTGCCGGGCGTCCTCACCTCTGGGGCCAGGCCGGGCAGGAACACTCTAGGCTGGGCTCCACAAAGGGGAACCCACGTGCCTGCGAGCCGGACTCCGTTCCCGCACACAGCAGCATCTGTCCCACTGGGGCTTGGCGCGAGCTCTCCTGCCCTGGGAAGCCCCGAGCCAGAGTTTAGGGTGAAGTCAGCACAGGGCCGAGTTGGCGGGGAGGGGCGTCAGCAGTGACTCTGGCCCGTCAGGGCCGCAGGGAGCTTTGCGGCCCTGCAGCAGGGACTTGTGGGGCGCTGTTGTCCCTGAGGTCTGGAGGGCCCTTGCCGGTCCAAGGGGCCACCCACGCTGAGCCGAGCCCTGGTCCCTGCTGCTCTGCTGTGGCCTATTGGCTGGAGGTGACAGAGAGGCCCTGTTAGCCTGAGGAAGGGAACAGCCACCGACAGACAACCAGAGCTGTGTGGAGGACAGGAACGAGGCCTGGCCGGGTGAAGCCTGGTGCTGGGGAGCAGGCAGGAGAGGCTGGGCCCGGCGGGGTTAGGAGGGGCCCCTTGTCCCCAGAGGGTCCTGGGTGGTGAGGTACTGGAGCTTCCCTGGCTCCAGGACCTGGGAGTGAGTGAGCGCGCCAACTGCCACCTAGATCAAAAGTTTCCAGCGCTGAATCAAGAAGGGACAGCACCTCAGGTAATGGGGGCACGTGGAGGGTACAGGTTGCTACACACCTGTGTGAGCCCTGGCATGTCACTGACCTCTCTGGGCTTAGCTTCCTCACCTATAAAGTAAATCATTAGGACGAACTGAGGAATGTGTTCATTTCAGGACTCCTGCATGCGGCAGTCTGGAGAAAGCCTCACTCTGCATCTGCCACGCCCACACAGAGACAGGAGACGACAGGGCAGAGACCGGACGCTGAGCAGGTGGGACTGGGAGGTGTCCTCGGTTCCTCTCCTGGTGCGGCTTAAGCCCCTCTAGTGCTAGACAGGTCACTTCTTGCGCTCACCATTTTGATGCTCGAACGTGCCTTGCCACCAGGGCAGGACTGACGATGCCAACGTTGGGCACATTCACCAGGGCACCTCGGGGCAGCCGCTTTCTATGTATTGTTTCACTTAATCCTTCAGACAAGCCATGAGGGTGACACTATGACTGTCCCTATAATACAGATGAGGAAACTGAGGGGTCGCGGACAGGCGGCGAGGGTGGGGCAAACTGGGCTCAGATCTGCTCTGTCTGAACTCAGAGCCTCGACTCTGTCACAAATATAAGAGCATTTTCTCATAAAAGTCACAGCACTACCTTCGGGTTGGGGTGGGGGCACAGTTCTTCTTGTCGAAAAAGATCTAGAGCTCCAGCTGTAGAAACAGAGGCCAGGAGGGGCAGAGCCTGGCCAGGGGTGGCGTACTGGTGGACGGACGCTCTTAGCAGTAATCTGGGGGCAGCTCACAGTCAAAATCACCAGCCACCGTGGTCACCCTCACGTGATACCAGGTCAGCCTTAGCCCCCAGACAGCTGCCCTGCAGGTGGGCTCCCGCCTGGCAAGCTAGGGTGGGCAGGGGGGTGAGGAGGAAACGCCGGAGGCAGGGCCCTGTCTCGGGATCAGGTATTAGTAGGAAGCTCCCTGGGCAGGTGAGGGCAGGCGAGGGCTCGGGCCCTGCAGAAAGCTGAGCGCAACGCTGAAGAACAAGCGCAGCTTGCGGAGCCCGAGAACATGCACCCTCTGACTGCCCCTGGAGCCCCTTCTGTCCGCCTGCAGCCTCGCGCAGCCCGCCCCCACTGACACGAAAGTGCTATTTGCTTCAGGCCCAGCTGGACGTTGTGGTTGAAGAGAAGCCGTGCTCTGTCCTGCAGGGACTTCACGGCAAAGAAACTCTAGGAACCGGAGTGAGGTGACAGCTGAGGGGGCGGTGTGCGGGCCCTGCCTGGGCTGGGAAGAGGGGGAGTTGCATAGACGCCAGCTCCAGACTGGACGTCAAGCCAACGTGCGACCCTGCTCTGGCCACTCCGAGTACTAGCAGTGGCCACGTGGGCTGCACCACGGCTCCTCGCAGACCTGACGCCACCGTTGCTGCTGCATCTGCTCTCCACGCCAGGCTTCCAGCAGACACGATGGATTTTCTCAGGTTCCAACGACGCACTGAGCAAAGCACAAAGGTCACATGGCTCAACGTCACTGCTGCTCTTGGAGACGTTCGGGGCGGCCAGCCATGGCCACCTCCCCTAGAAGGACCACTGAGCAGTGCTGCTCTCCAGGGAAGGTGTGAAGGTGTCCTCACCTCCCCCACTGCTCCAAGCATGCTGAGCTTCTGCTCTTCTGTTCTGCGAGGGGCCTGCAGGCAGCTAGGGTGCTCTGTCCTCTAGAGTCCATCGTCCCTGAAGGCCCTTCCAGGGGTCTCTCTAGCCTCCCAGTGGAAACACATCCACACCAGGCACTCCCGAAACCACAGCCTCACAACAGCCAGGGCTTAGAGGAATCCCTAATTTCAAAGAAACCAGCCTGAACTGTTGTGTGTGTGTCGGGGGTGGGGGAGGTTGTCATTAGGAGGCCTGGATTCCCTTCATACCTATTCTGCTCGCACAGCTGTGTGACCTGGGGCAGGTCACTTAACTTCTCTGGGCTTGTTCCCTCATGAGCACAGGTGACTTGTAAGGTCCTGGCCAAACCGAAACCCTGGGATTCTTGCTGAGATCGTGCAGCGGTTTCTCTTCCCCAGTGCCAGGGAAGCAGAACTCACCCTGGGGGTTGGCCAAAGATTGGGGTCTAGGGACCCTGGGCACAGTGATGCATGGTACACGTGCCACCCCACCCATGATGGCCACTTTAGACACTGCCTGTGAGGCTGCCCTTGCTGATTTCCATGGCAACACCGTAGCACAGAGCACAGGTCAAATTTGCGGCCCCCGGGTGTTGGGGCCAAGCTGGCTTAGAGACACAGGGCTGCTGGGCTGAGCTGGGGCCCCCGGCTCATTCCACCGCGCAGAGCTGCAGTCACACAGCTGGGTAGCACTGTGCCCTCCCCGGACACTGCGGAGCGCTTTACGTCTGCCAAGCTAAGCTGGCGTGATCAGTGGAGGTGGAGACTTCTGGCCGGCTGGCTGTGATGTGAAGCTGCAGTCAGGCTGCCTGGGGGCATTCAGGAGGCCTGGCATTGTCTGCAACCAGGGCAGGCCTGGGCTGTGCGCCCAGCAGACCCTCGCAGGTGCTGAGCAGGGTGGCTTTTAGACTCTGCCTGGAATAGAAAAGCCGGCGCAGCTCTGGGGGCTTCCTTCCTCTCCTGGCAGAGGAAGAACAGGCGGATTCAGAGTCTGGCGAGGCTGTTCTGGGCTGCTGGGATCTGCAGAGCGCCAGTGCCGCCGGCAAGGGAACCTGATAGACTGTCCCCGGGCTCTAGGAGGGAGGAGGGGGCATCAGAGCTCCCCACCAGCGGCTGGCCGGAACAGCAGCAGCCCTGGTGGTCACTTGCAGAAGGCAGGCAGCCACCTAAGTAGGGAAACAAAATCAAAGACTGAGGCCTTCTCTAGAAAACTCTGGGCAGTGTGGTGTCCTGGCAGAGGCTGGCTGGAGCCTGGTCCCAAAGGATCACTGCCCAGGATGTGGCTTTGGGGGATAGGATACCCCCCAGTTTCCTACTCTATAAAACGGGCATAGGTTACAGGCGAGCTGAGATGCTTCCTGTGCGTGCCGGGCACATAGCCAATGCTCTCTTTGTAAAGGATGGGCAGCCACTTAGAGCTGGTTCCATGGCTGGGGTAGAGGAACAGTGATCCTTCTCTCCAGCCCAGCCCTGTGTCCCTCTGAAGGAGCCCTTGGTCAGCGGGGCATTGAGACAGGAGTGGTGTGGAGAAGTAGGAGAATGTATAATGTTCCCTGTTCTCTGGTTCTCAATTTGACTGCATGGCCATGAAGCAATCAGAAATAATTCCCAGACGTGCAGATCCAATGCCATGCAGATGGAAGTTGCCCCCTAAAGCCTAACTCAAGTCCTTGTCTTCTCAGAATTAATAAACCAGTGAAGATAGGGTAGGAGATATGCAAATACTCTATGCATTTGAACATTGGGGGGTGCATTTCACACTGGACAGAAAATGTGTTTCTAGAAAGTTTAACATGGCATGGATATTTTGTAAACTGACATATTTTTTAAAAAACTTTTGTTGAACTATAATACACATACCAAAAAGTGAACATCACAAACTGAACACACCTATGTAACCAGTTTCAGATCAAGAAATAGAACATTATCAAAACTCTAAACTTCTGTATTTCTTCTGGCCACCTAACCCCCAGGATAACCACTATCCTGACTTCTCAGAGCATAGATAAATTTTTCCAGGTTTTACTTTGTTTAAAGTAGTAGTTTACTTCGTTTTTACTCTTTTGTGTCTACCTTCTTTTGCTTAACATTGTGTTTGTAAATTTCACCCATGTTGTTGTATGTAGTTGTAGATTCATGTTCATTGCTATAGAATATTCCACTGTGTGAATATATCACAATTTATTTATATTCATTCTACCACTGATTACATTTGTAGAATTACCAGTTTTATTCTATAACAGATAATGCTGTTATGCATATCCTAGTACATGTGTGTTAGTAAATGTATATGTGCATTTCTGTTGGGTATATACCTAAGAGTGGAATATTTGCACCAAACAGGTTATGTGCATACTCAGTTTTAGAGATACTGTCCAACAGATTTCTATAGTGGTTGTACCAGTTCAGCCTCTCACAACAGCGTGTGGGGAGTTCAGTTGCTTCACATCCTTGACAACACTTAACTATTTTCTATGTTTTTCATTTTAGCCATTCTGATGGGACTCTATTGGCCTTAGATTATGGCTTTAACTTGCATTTCCCTGATGAATAATAAAACTGAGCATATTTCCCATGTTTATAGCCATTTAGATAACTTTTTACCAAAAATGTCTGTTTAAACATTTTGTCCATTTTTCTATTTGGTTATCAGTCTCATTCTTGATTTGTAGGAGTTCAAGCAAGACAGTTTCTTGGAAAATGGGAGAACCCTCTAGTTGTATGAATAATGTTTGAGTCTACGTTTAGAAGTTTGAACACTTGGTTTTCTTAGAAGCAGGTCACTGAGTACATACTTACAAATTTCAACTAAGTCAATCCAAGTGTGGGGAAATTCAGCCTCAAACTTTCCCAGAGACAAAGATTTCTCTCAAAGGCAAGAAGACCATTGCTTTTTCCTCGAGGTCATTTCCTGCTGGCTTGGCAAGTGAGGCTAGGCCAGGTCATTGCATGTGGGGGTTGGAATGAGGAGGACGGTGAGTTAGGGGCTAGTGGACATTGAGGAAGAACACAAATGGGGCAACCAGAAGTTCTGCACTTGGGTTTGTTCCACAACTGGCCACATCAATGTGCTCAACAAGAACTTATGGGATGAAATTTCCCCTGATGAGATTGTGGAGAACTGAAAAGTGAGTTGGGGGATTTACAAGTGAGATGGGCAAGGATCTGGAGAGTCAGTGTCAGCTTAGCTAAGAAGAATGCTTCTGCTTAATTTGGGGACAATCTGAAAAGCCAAAGCACGGAACAGAGTATCTCCGATAGCCACCCAGATCAGTGCAGATGTGCTACCAGACTTGCTTTAAGATGCCGTCACTCCTCTGTCACCCTAGTATGAAGCACAGTGATTAGCACTCATCCTAAGTCCACATTTCAGAGACTGGCCCAGCCACCAGCTACCCTGCCACACATCCCATGAAGGCTGCCCTGCAGCCCTTTGATCCTACTACAAAGGACTTTTCCCTTTTACTTTTCATTGTATGCAGTGCCATATAGCAATATAGATGTATTTATTCTTAGTGAAATTAAATGAAATCCAGAAAACATTTTCTTGGCTTTCAATTCATTCATTCCCAGGTTACTGAGCACCTACTACTGCCACGTATCTTAATGCTAGAAGATAAAGAAAGAAATAAGACAAGGTCTTCCCTCCAAGAAGCTCACAATAGTGTGGGGAAAATAAAAAAGTAAATAGTTAATTCCAAGATAACGTGGTGGCTGTGAGATGGAGGTTTGCATAGTGTTAGTGGGGAAAGGGATCTACCTCGTGGCTGAGAAGGGGGACAGGCAGGGTGAGAGGTCTTGGAAAAGGCTTCCAAAAAGAGATAACGCTTGCAAGTCTATTTTTTCCTATCATCTGCAAAGGGGATATGTTGGAAAAAAGTTAGGAATTCATAAAACTCCACCATACGTGAGAGCAGAAGGAAAAGATTTCCAATTTTCTATTCTGTTTAAATACCCCACGCTGTTATTCCTAGGGTCTTTATGACTCTAACATGAGTCATGGTATATGAACATTTTTTGCCTCTCATTTTGAACATGAACTCAATGAAAGTTAATTAAAATGATGAAAAATGTGACCTTGTGTGAATTAATTAGTGTTATTAAAAATGAAAATTTTTCCCCTTGTCTTTCCAATTACTCACCTGTGGAAACCCAAGAAAACATTTGCCATCCCCTGACAAAGCGCTGTCAGGACTCGTGGTTTCCAACATCTTTCTCCTGCTCACAGCCCTGAGAGCGGGCAGCCGGCCAGTGGCGGGTAGACGCACGGATGTGCTCTGCTGGGATTCAGCAGGGATTCCTCTGACAGGTGAGGGGCTAAGATGAGTGGAATCATGAGTAAGGGAAGAGGGACAGGGTTAATTACGAATCAGGCTGCAGGATGTAAGCTGAGAGTTGAGCTAGAAAGCTGACTGAGTCACTAAGGGGTTGTGTGAGTTAGAAACTCTTCCTGTTCTCAAAGAGCATCTGATAAAAATATCAGTTCAATCATTTGGAATCTATTTGGCTGCAAGTAATAGAAACCCTAATTCATCCTGATTTGTACAATTAGCTGGTTTGTTATTTCAAATAATAAGAAGTCCAGAGGGATGACAGTTCTAGGGTTGATTAATTTATCAGCTCACCAACATCTCAAAATGCAAGTTATTTTCATCTTTCTGCTCTGCCACCCTAAACGCTCCTAATGGACCCAAGGTGACTGTTTTGGTTTCAGGAACTACAGGCAGAGTCCAAGTCCAAAGACAGAAAAGTAAACATTCTTATTTTGTTTTTTGTTATTGGTTTGGTTCGGTTTGGGTTGGGTTTTTTTTGTTTGTTTGTTTGGTTGGTTTTGTTTGAGCAAGAAAAACTTTCCCAGAAGTCCCATGAGCAGATTTCCCTCTTAGTTCCATTGGCCCAAACTGCATCCCAGGCCCATGCCTAAACTTAGTCATTGCATCACGTTTGGCTTAGACCATGAACTCTCACCCCAGCTAGCAGAGCAGCCTGGCCTTCCCTGAAGGACTTGATAACCTGGACTCAGATGAACAGAATCGGAGTTCTATTAATAAGGAAATGGGTGAGTGGCAGATGGGAAGGCAACCAGCTTGTCCATGTTAAACAAGAGTTCTCTGCTTTCCCTGCTTGGACTTGAGGGGCACAGCCTTGGGAATTTGGGGATGTCCTTTTGATTATCTCATTTCTTCTCCTTGGTAGCAGAGTCCACAGAATCACATCGGAGAAATGAGCAAAATGTGTTTTTATTACACATTACATTAGAGTGAGCATACTGGGGAACAATCACACGTGAGAAGGTAGGGAGCCCCTAGCAAATCCTGGAGTGCCCAAAGCCGCTTCTGAGGTGGGGGGCCTTTCTATGTCCTTTTCCTGCCCCACAGCCCACCCGGGAGACCCCGCATTTCCACATCCTCCTCTCTGCCCCTCTGAGGCAGCAAACGTGTTTCACACTAGGTTTGCCTGACCAGTTAGCACAGGATAGGGATTTAAAAAATAGATTTTGAACCCCAGCTCTGCCTTCTTCTAGATTTTTAACCATTTTGAGCCTCAACTTCCTCACCTACGAAGTGAGAATAATGATAAGACCCAACAGGTTGCTGCCACTGTGATTATCAGTATTGATTGGCTTATAGCAAGCTAACTGCTATCAACTTTCGAATCTCAGCGGCTTAACAAAGTTTACTTCTCACTCACACACAGTCCAGCATAGATGGTGCTAATCAGCTCTCCTGGGGACCCAAGGACTCAAGAATCCTGCCCTTCCTTTGTGGCACCACTGTCCCCAACACAGGGACTTTTAGGTTGCCAAAGGAAAGTCGCAGTGCTTTAACTTGGCTTGGAAGTACTTCATTGTGGAGAACTTGACGCACCGAGATGCAAGGGGTCTGGAATAGAAGCTTTGCTGTGTGCCCAGGTGGAGCTGTGGTGAGCACCCAGCTGCTCCTGGCCACGTTACTGTCACTGCTGTTGCCAGTGTCATCACTAACAGCGTGTTGTAAGGGCAGTCATTTTTCAGATGTGACTATGGGTCCTGACAGTCCATTGATGTTCACTGCCATAATCCCAGGAAGGGAAGCCATTTCTGGGAGAGATCATGAACCTTAAATGCTGGTTTGATGTGCGGAGGGAACAGACAGTAGTCCCTACTGATGACCGTGGTGACGTCTGGCGATGTCTGTCCGCTGCACAATGCCTAGGACGGTGCCGACACAGCGGGTGCTACCCGGTAGCTGTGAGCCGACCCGTGGCTGAAGCTCCACTCTGTTTCCTTGGGTCTCTTCCCATTTTCATGCGCCCAGCTCCCCATTTCTTTTACTCCCAGCATCCGGAACTCATGCTGCTCTGTCCCAGGGCTGCCCTCTCGCTCCTGGAAGCTGCTGTGCTTGTGGGCACAGAGAGTGGGGAGTGCCTGGAAATACACGTCTCTCTGAGACGGCCCTTAGGCTGGAGGGGCCCCTGGTCTCTAGAGCCCCCTGTGGGAGGAGCTGGCCACCCTGCAAGGGTGGTGGCTTGCTTGACGGTGCATCCTTGCCTGGCTCCCTCTCCGCCCTGTTGCACTTCCTCACTCCCAGCAGGGGTGCCGCCCAGTCAATCACTTTCTCATGAATTTTCAGCTCAGGGTCGGCTTCTAATTTCAAAGATCCTGGCCCTGTTCGACCAAATGGCTGAGAGTGGTCTCTGCTTATATCTTTTCTTGCTACCAGCCACCTCTGTGGCATCATCGTGTCATAGCCCGCTGCAGCCTCCAACTCCTGGGCTCAAGCAGTCCTCCTGCCTCAGCCTCCCAAGTAGCTGGGACTGCAGGTACATGCCACCACCCCGGCTAATTTTTCTGTTTTTTGTAGAGACGGGGTCTCACTCTTGCTCAGGCTGGTCATGAACTCCTGAGCTCAAGTGATCCTCTCGGCCTCCCAGAGTGCCAGGATTACAGGCGTGAGCCCTGTGCCTGGCCCTACCTCAGTTTTAATTTTCACAAATCAAAAGCCAACTCAGGTACAACATGGGGTCGCTGAGCAGTGTGGGGGCTCACACATATTCTGCGGCGGCTCACGGACATACATCCAGTGCTTCAAAGGTTCTGAGAGCTGGGCTCAGCCCAGGGGCAGCCAGGTCAACTGAGAACTGCAATGAAATCAGCAGAGAGGGCCACTTCTGTCAACTGAGTTAGACTCACTTTTCTCAGCAGAATATTTATGTTCAGAACGGGTAGAATCTGGATTGCAGAACATGGATTTCTGAAGACTCATGCTTAGATTATACAGGCTGCCATGGGTGAGGCACCTTCAGCTTTAGCCTGACTGTGTATAAAGCCATCCCTTTCTCTTCTACCCCCTTCTCTTTGGTTTTGCTTCGACCTGTCCTTGCCTCTGAACTTCTGATTTCCCTCAAATATTGGAGCCGTATTCAGTAAGGACCTCAGAGCAGGTGCATACAAAGCACAGCGAGATACCTTCAAGGCTGTACCTCAAGCCACAGGAGGGGCTGCCGAGTAGCCTTAGTCACTGTGGTGAACAACATAAAGTGCCACCCAAATCTCCCTTCCATAAGGGCTTGCTGTCCCAGGGGTGGGCAATGCCACCAGCACACAAAGGGCAGCCTTGCTGATGTCACAGGTCACAGCCCTGCCCAAGGGGGAACAAATCTAATGACTGAACATGTGGACACAAAGATCTGGCGTCTCAGCCCAACTGGGAACAACTCTGAAGAGCGTTCCCGCTCCCAAGCCCTGCCCATGGGGTTGACCGAGGCTGGCTTTGGCCTTGGCTCGATTTCTTTCCCTTCCTATTCCTGCCCCTTCCTTTCACAGCTATCAACTCCTTCATCAACATTCTTCACAAAAGTCTCCCTCTTACAGTCTGCTTTCAAGGGCATCCAAGCTGCAATAGTCACATTTCCCTCCCTGAACAGCCAGACTCTCCCGAAGCCATCAGGGGTGACAGCCACAGTGGCCAGTGCTGGGCGTGGCTTTCCTCCTGCCTTCCAGCCCTCTGGGTAATGTCTGGCCAAGGGCGGGGGAGAGGAGGAAGCCTTGAGGGTGCAGTCTGAGGACTGCACGATGACCAGGGCCACCTAATTTGACGTCTGGTGCACACACAGGGGTAAAGAGGCCTTTTCGGTCTACGCAGGGGGTCAGGGCATTGCAGTCTCTGAGCTCCCTTTACCCAGAGCAGGGCCCCGTCCATTCCAGACCTCATCCCCGAGTGCCCCTGCCCCCATCCTCACGCCTAGACCCTCAGGAAGTTAGCGAGTCCTGCACTCTCTATTCAGAATCTATTTTTGCTCCGTCTACTCCGACATAATCACCGCTCACCTGGACAATATGCATCTTGCCTCCTTGCAATTCATTCTCACTATAGCCAGAGTGATTTTTGAATACTGACATTTTTCATTTCTAAGATCTCCCATTAGTTCTTTTCATAATTGCCAGGTCTTGACCATGACCATCTTTTATTTGAGATATAGACACTCTCCCATATCTCTCCAAGATATTAAATATACAGATTTTACATTTCAGTTCTGATTAGACTATTAGCTTAGTTTCTTCAGCTATAAATTCTTTCTTTTGCTGATATCCTTTTACCGGGTTGAGCATCCTTAAATGTCTTCCGTATATAGATAGTGTGTAAATCTCTCTGTTTGCTGCTTCCTGTTAAACTGCAGCTCAGGTTTTGGCCTCTTGCAGTGTGGGTGGGAGCTAATGCCTCAGTTTGCACTGTGGCGAAGGTCGCATGTGCCCCAGGCAGGGGCCTCCTGTCCCCTCTGTGTGTGGACGCTACCCATTCCTCCCACGTGTTGTCAGCCACCCCCAGCTCTGCACTGGTCCTGGCCCAGCTCTCACACCGACTGGTCCCGGCGATGCAGGAGCACCCTCCTTGCTCAGGAAATCACTTTGGACAACACGACCTGCAGCCCCCCCCACATTTCTCCCCTTATTACACTGATCAGAAGGAAGAGTTATTAAATATTTACTCGTGTGTGGCAGGCCTCGCCTTTTAAACCAAGCAGAGATCAAGTCTGTTTGGGCCACCTTTGTGTACCTAGATCTCAACACTGTACTTGGCATACATTTATTTCAAGAAATCATTATTGAATAATGTGCTGTGTATGCTTCCATAACATCTTTCACTTAAAGAAAGGGTTCTTAGCTAAACACAATTTGAAAACAGCTGCTAGAGAGGACGCTGTGTCAAATGAGGAGCAAAGGAGCTTGTGTTTCCACGTAGACTCTGGGGGCGAAGGAGTGGTGGGGTTTTCTCTGCACAGGCCCCTTGTCCAGAGGACGCTGCAGCCCTGCTGCTGTCCTGGGCTGACCCTGGAGCCTGATTTCGCCTTCCTGAGAGCAGGGAGCTCATTTTCCTCTGAACTCGCAGCCTGCTGCCAGCAGAGAGGCGGGGCTGCCGCAGGGCCATTAGGGGCATTCGAGGAGATTGTTACATTAGCTGCTGGGTCCTGGGGGCACAGCAGGCAGGAGGGGAAGGAAGGAGGGAGGGAGGGCTTCAGGCTGCACCACTCTGAGTCATCGGGGTGCCAGCGCCACCACCCCGCCCATCAGCACCACTGTGCCGTCTGTACCCATCTGCCCATTCTGCCTCATGGTGGCAACAGCTGCAGCTGTAAGAGCTCTTCCAGAAAAGAGAATACTTATGCCACTTGAGGAGGAGTAGGCTTTAGAGATCACAGTACTCTCCCCACCTCATTTTCTAGCTAAGGGACCTGGCCCAGAGCAGAGACTACTGGCCCACGGTCACACGGGCAGTCGTAGGGGAGCTGGGGCCAGAGCACAAAGCTCCTGGTCCCCACAGCACTGGGACTGCTAACTGCCCCCACCCCCTTTCACCTTGTCTCTGCTCCATCTTGTCCCCAGCTACTTCTTACCCCTTCAGCCCTGTGCCACAGCTGAAAGGACACTGCTGCACCACCGACCCCCCATGCCCCTGCCCGCCACCACGTGATTCACTTCATGCTGAGGGGCTTGCCTGAGGCCATCACCTGACCAAAGCTCCCTCTGGGATCTGGCAGAATCCAGCAGCTGCAGTGTAAAACCAGGCACAGGCTTGGCCACGGCAGGTGCCGACCAGGCTCCCTGCGCCTCTCAGAGGCCCTGGACATTCACTGAACTCCCAGGCTGGCCCTCGTCCCATAAGAACAACAGCCTGATTCCTGGATTCCAGAGTTGATCCCGAGATAAGAACACTTTTGAGGCCACCGGACTGTGTGTGATTGTCATTTGATCATCTCTAACACAGACTTCTGTCCTTACCTCTTCTACCCTCTTTCTCCCTGTTGCCACAGCCCCTCCTACCACCCCAAACAAGGCAACACTCCCTCCTTTTGAGCCACCCCCACACCTGGTATTACTCCCCACTCTTGTACCCAGCACACTGCTTGGGATAAGTTGCTTATTTCTCCGTCTCTCCGTCCTCCCAGTGAGCTCCTTGAAGGCAGAATCTGCCTCCAGCACTTGACGCTGGTGCTAAGAGGTCCTCAGGCATTGCTGGATGGATGGTATCGGGCCACCTGGGATCCCAGCTCTGTGCAAAGGGAAGGATGGGAGGGAGAGCGAGGCTCCCAACCCAAACTGCTCACCCCCACCTCCCACCTCCCACCCCTAGTTGGGGCCAAGGGTGGCAAGGGGCAGCTGCTCATGCCTTGTCATGTCAGGATCTCCAACTAACCGGAGTTTGGCAGGGGCAGACCCCAAGGTGAGTGTGTGGGAAGGAGGACAGCCAGAGTGGGGGGGCCCTTGGGGCATTACTGACTGGGGGATTCCAGCGTGACCCGCTCTTTACAGGAGTATTTTCTAGAGGGTGCCCTGTGGAACGCTGGACCTGTGACATGCTACGGGAGTAAAAGGTTCCAAGACGGGCCAAATTTGGGAAGCGCTGCTTCCTACAAACATCTGTCCCTGTCGTTGCTTCGCGGTTCCCTCTGGCGCGTTAAAGGCTCTGGGCGACCCACGGTAAGAAACGTGAATTGCAACATGGTAAAAACAAAACACAAACAACGGGGGATCCCCCTGCAGACCGAGTGCGGGAGCGGCGGCCTCCAGCGCTTGCTGGGGCCTCAGGGAGCCCCGTCTGTGGTTG